>VRLP01001585.1:0-121621 GCA_009660295.1 Lophius piscatorius | reverse complement strand
TAAATGGATTAATGAATGTTACTGGATTAAATGCATGTTACTAACTTGACTTCTTCCCTGGACTCTTTGTGTTTTCTCGCCCTGTAAGGTCACATGGTTGGTGATTGCATCTGCTGCTGTGGACCTGCTCGATGTCCACTGATCACAAGATGCTCATGATGATGATTATTGTTGTTTTCATTATTATTATTATTGTATAGTATTTCCCCATAAGCTATCGCTATATGTTACATTAATATTAATGTTATTATCAACCTGGGATCCCTGCCGCTGCCGCGGCCCGACCATGGAGCGGTTGGAGAAAGTGGATTATAGCTGATATCTTTACTGCTTTTCCCCCGTCTGTATCTCTCCTCACCCGTGTCTCTCTCTTTCTCGCTCTCACTCTCTTTTTTTTTTTTTAAACCCCATCGGTCATGGCAGTAGGCCATCCACCCTGAGTCTTGGATCTGCTCGAGGTTTCTACCCGTTAAAGGGCAGTTTTTTTCTCGCCATTGTCGCCAAGTGCTTGCTCACGGAGGAATTTGTTGGGTCCTGTAGATAATTATATAAAGAGTTTGGTCCAGACCTGCTCTTTCTGGAAAGTACCTTGAGGCAACTGTTGTTGTGAATTATAACATGAATGGCGGAATATAAATAAAGATGGATTGATTGATTTAAATGCAGGGTGCTGTCCTTCGAATTAAACAGCACTTTCTAAGAGCGTATTAAAACGATGCTCATCGGTTCTGTGCGCTGGCATGGAGGTTAGGAACCTGCCACATCCTCATTTTTTTTAAATATTCCCAGTCATGCCTTGAAGGTTCAGTCTCATTTAAAAAGGTCTCTGCTCCTTTCATTAGCATTTCAATGTTTTCCCCTGTTTGTTTATAAAAGTGTTATGTAGCATGGCCTGTGTGTACCAAACCCGGGCCATTCCCATAAATTGCCTTACATTGGATGAAAGATTTCCTCTGGAGCAGGATATATTGATGTAGGGAGGATAATGGTATTAACTTTATTCTGAGGTGAGGGGAAGTATTGATGTAAGGACTGCAGTCTATTGAATGAGTTTAGAAAGTAAGCCAAAAAACGACGGGCAAATGCGGCTCAACATTGGAACACAACGAATACGCATTATTTTTTTGAACTCCAAAAATAATGGCACCTCTGTTCGTTTGACTAACTTTGCTGATTGGTAATCTAAGTAAGGAAAGCCGTGGGAATTCTTAAATTCCTTCGTGCCCTTATTCATACAGCTACATGAGAGAGGAAGCCTCGGATTCTGGCTGGAAGGACGTCAGAAGTCCAGGCCAGAGCCAGAAAAATGTAAAAGTCTGAATTATGCCACAGTCAGATGCAGACTTGGACACATAAACACAACAATGCACACCGTTATATAATCAATAGTCTGTGTTGTGTCTGAAATCTAGAATTTCTTCAACCCATCATTAACCCCCTGACTACAAACTGTGTGATTCCACTACTTGCACTTTTTCACATCTGCACCTGTACTATTTTAATTTATATTTATATATATATATATATGTATATATATATATATATGTATATATAATGTCAAACGCTTTGTCACCTTCAGAGTGTCTGTTTGTTGAAGCTGCTGTAACGACTGAATTTCCCCTTTGAGGAATAATAAAGTCTCTGTCTGGTCACACATATTCTCGGCCCTACATACAATTACTTACAGCTTGTGATTAAATAAAGGTGTTATTTATATTTCATAGTATTTTTTTTCTGCTTGTCCGGGGTCAGGCTATACTGGCAGCAAGCTACGAAGGGTAAACCAGATTCCTTCTCCCCAGCAATGCTCTCCCACTCATACTGGAAAATCCAAAGGTGTTACTACAGTATATGATTGCATGAATGTATGTATGCATTAATATAAACCTTGTTGTGCACAGAAAAGTATTACTACAGCTTACAAATTCATCAACAGTTTAGTGATTTAAAAAAATAAAAATAAAGCGTGTGAGTGTGTTTTAGCGTATGTGTGTCAGTGTTTATGCATCATGTTACTACAGTATATATTGTATTTGTGTATATGTATGTTGTGACTCTGCATCCATAATTCAACCATTATGGAACACGACAATGAATATTTTATTGTCCTGCTGGAAGTCACACGTATCGGGGATTCCATTCTCTCTCACCACTACAAAATGTTGCGGCTTCTCAGCATTAATTATTACTTGGTGATTGACTTTAGGAATGGGGCAGAATCTAGGCCAAACACCTCAATTTCTGTCCGCCAGCGCCCGACTGCCTCTTTCCTGTTGTTTCAAGAATCACTTCCTGTTTTCCCAAGCTCATGTATAATGGAGCTCAGCAAGAGTTAATGCGTGTATGTGGGGCTATAAATAAAGCAGCAGAGGGAGCAGGGTGAATTATTTGGTGTTCCCGGAGGGCAGGAGAGTCTCCCAAGTCAAGTGTGGGAATGTGAGGAATGCATGATTGAAACATCTCCTCAGAAAAGAGTGTGTGTCTTGAAGTTGTCTCAGGTCACCGATGTAGAGAGATTAAGGTTTATATGGGTTCAAATGAAGTTTTGGGTTGGGTTTTTTTTTTTTGTCATTCAGTAAAATTGTCTAATGCTGGAAAGGTATCTTTCATTATTTCTCCGAGGCATCGAGGATGCACTGGGAACCTGATCCACTCGTAGCATTCCTAAGAGCAACCAGCTCTCTTGTTTCTGAATGACAAAAAACAGCTATCATGTTTGGGACGCTGGTAGCAAAACAAATTATTTTGAGAGTGTTTAAATTGAACACAGTACCCACATATGACTGGTGCGTGGGAGAAATGGCAAAAACTCTACATGTGGAGAAACTGAGACTTCAAAATGAAGCAAGAGTAGATGTGTTCAATTGGGTCTTGGACCCGGCACTGCAATTTCTGCAGTGAAAAGGACAAGGACAAGGAAAGGACAGATACGCAATGTATTAAATACAGAAATTACAAAATCTCAACAAAAGCTGTGTATACCTTTGTGTATTTGTTCTTTTGTATTTGTGAATAAAATACTTGTTTTTTTTAAACAAAAGAGAATTCTAGAATGGCAAAAAGGTAAGATAATCCTCTGCATTTGAATGCTGCCTTTGGTTGTGCAGAGTTGGTGTTCTACAAACCATGACTCAAGAGGATCAGGCAGAATCTAAAATGTTCTTGTTCATAATACACTTCATAAAAGGGCCTCGAAAACGAAGAAACGTCTTCCCTCTTGCTCTAGTATTTTCCCCGTCTCCTCTTTTTTGACATTAATCTACAGCATCTCTTGATCCCTACCATAATTGTGTTTGGTCTTAATGTGGTGTAAAGAAAAGTGTGCCTCCTTCAAAGAAGATTTGTGCTACAGTGAAATGCCTCACACGCTGCTCTCACACACACATCCAAATTCAAAAAAGAAAAAGCCCTACTCCCTCAATTTTGGAGCTCACTGTCATTCTCCATTGAAATGCATAAATTGAAATGCATAAATCACTACGCAAAGAGGGATCCAATTCTCTGTTCAATTCTTAATGTCTAGCCTTTATATTAGCTGTTCAGGGCTCACATCTCTCGTCGCCACGGTCCTTCAAATTGACTTTCCGTGTTTCCTGGCCCATGTGCTCCTTTTATGTTATAGAAGCGCCGCAGGGGGCATGGCCATCCAGAGATAACCTACATATTCTCCTCCTACTTTATTTATACCTGTGAAGGATATTGTTGCTTTCACAACTCCAGGGTTTCACTTTACTTAGACTCTTAATCAGCTCTGCTTTTCATTGTTAGATGTTTCACTGCATCCGAATGTTTAATAAGAGATGGATATTCATTTCACTACCAATGAAGTGACAGCTATACATCCTCTTCATCAGATGGTCAGTCTATTCTAAATCCCTCCTCTTATGCTCTATGGGCTAGTGCTTGCTTATTCAAAAGGTTTTTTTTCAACTTCAATTATGATACTCATCAAGTTTTCACCAAACCTGCTGGGAAGCCTTGACTCCAGTTTTGGAAGTGTGCAGTAAAGGTATTGAAATTCTGTCCTAAATGCAGCATAGTGTACTTCCATGTCTTCAGGTGAGCCTCAAATATGTGAATAGAAAACTCAACTCTGTTGTCGGAGCTTAAATCAAGGACCTAGATTGCAGAAATGATGCATTTAATGTTCATCCTGAATGGAAACATTTTTGTTCATTTCTGTTGTCCCATATGAATAATAATACATTTAAAAATCATGATTTTTCTACATTTTCATTTATCTCACAAATAGCATTATACCACCCAAAAGTGGGAAATATTATGGATCATTTTCAATTTTTATTTTATACCCACATAGACCTTAGTGTGAGGAAGGACTGGAGGGATTTTAGGGAAGGTCGGTGGTATATTTCTGACACTAGATGGAGCTTTATCCGTAAAAGGCCATCATTTGCAACTGTTGGTCCGATTTAGTCCGAATTTGGTGCATATGAATGGACTTGCAGGGGCCTATAATGTATTTATATTATATTTTAATCTTATAGTTTATATTTTACTCAAAAGGGGGAGCTTTTTCTTTTTCTTTTTTTAAAGAAAAAAGTATTTTTGGGGACGTAACTAGCCTACTTTAGCTTAAATGTTGCAGCATGACTGTTTAAAAAGGAATACTCCCGTACTCTGTTGGACACCATTTACTGGGGAAGATGAAAGAGTTTTTGTGAACTCTGGGCCCGGTGTGTTCCATTTGGATGCTTTACCTCGACACACTTGACTCGATTTATATTTATAACCATGCTGAGCCTAATTAGTGGACAGTCGAAAGCACAAGAATGTGATCGAGTGTAGGTGAACGTCATAAATAAATGACTAGAAAGGAACACAAGTGCTAATGCAGGAGCTTCAGAGCCTACGGTACAGAGGGTGTGAAGTATTGCACGCACAAATGAAATAAAGGAAGAGAATAGGCACGGTAATGAAAAAAGCTGCTGGCTGGGGCACATCTGACATCAGCTGATCTTGTGAGTGGAACAGAAACTGGATGGAAAAGAATATGATAAAGCAGTGTTGGCACGATTTGTGAGGTTCCTTTTTCTTTTCGCAGGGCTTCCTTTACCAAAGCTGTTCATTGGGATTACCAGACCTTTTCCTCCCTACAGTGCAAAGAACAGCATTGGCCCAATCTCAGCGCTGTGTGTACACTGAAATGATCTGAAACTGAGAATTTATTTCACTGAAGTCTTACGTGTGTTTTTCTGGCTATCTTGCACTTTAATCTGGAGGAAGGGAAGTAAGAAAACCATGATTGTATAATACTTTTTTCCCCCACATATACTTGATGTAATTCCATGTCTGTCCCTTTTTCCTCCTGCAACAGGCCAATGAAACAATGTCACCCTCGACTTTTTTTTTAACGCTTTTATCAAGGGAGACAGAGAAGAAAACAAAGATGAAAGTTTATTACAACAGATGAAATGTGATAATTAGTCCATTAGAAATTCTCTGGTGCTCAGAATCTTTGAGGAGATTCTGTTCGAAAGGTATCTTTCCTGAGCCACAACAGGCTTATCCCCATACCCACCCTGGCTGTGGAGTCTGGATACTGGTGGTTATGGTTGATGACGCTGCTGAGACCGATGAATGATGAGGTCGATGGATTGGAGAGCGATAAGGATTTGGAGGGCACATGAACCGGCAGCATGAATGAACTACATGGATGAAGAGAACCATATTTAATAAGACAGTAGCTTATGATGATGATGGGCTAATGAGAATGATGAAGGTGTGTCAACGTGATATTGAATAGATGTGGCCGGCTGAATTAGCACCGCTGATATAAATTGACACCTGAGACAGTGAAAGCAGGTCATTAAGACTGAGCAGGTGTGACAGATGAGAATGATAAAGTGGTATGAGCAGAAACCGTGGGCCAAGTGTGCAAGGAGACAGTCATCTTGATTGAACTCTGGATGGATGTATCCCCGGAATGTCAGGTATATTAGGGAATCATCATCGCGTATGACGCAGATCCTTGTGTTAGCATTAGTTATCATGGAGAATTTTCAAATTTTGTACAGACATAGACCTTAGTGAGCACAAGATTGGGAGTTTTCTTGGAAATAACATTGGGGTGAGCGTTATCTCTAAAAACGTTCAGGCCATAATTTCGTAACCGTTGGTCTGATTTAGTCGAAATTGGATGCGTATGAATCAACTCGAGACCTGTCTTATATACATTCTTTTACTTTAATAGTTCATATTTTATATAGCCACTGATGGGAGAACAACAGATTGACAACCGAACAGAATAATTGATTCAAGAGATTCAAAGACTGGTCAAAACATAGCACATTTCAGCAACCTTAACTTAAAAAAGTAACTTGCCCCATATATTTGCAAGTTACTATGTACCAGTAATAATTCCACCAGCTCATACTTCAACATGAGTTGTATATTAGTTAACTGGACTACATATTAAAGGAACAACATGAAACAAAAATTAGCACGGTGCTACATGATAAACACTGTTTGCGGGATAGACGGGATCATTTTCACATTTAATACTCACGTAGAACCGATTTGATTTTGGGAAAGGTCACTTGTATATATTCAACACTAGGGGGAGCTTTATCTCCAAAGGTTTCAAGCCATAATTTCTCAGCTTGCTCCAATATAGTCCAGACTTGGTGGATATGAATTGACTGTAGGAGATGTGTCTTGCAAATATCACACTTTACTCCAGCGTTCATATTTTACTCACCAGAGGAACCTTTTTAATGAAAAATATTGTGGACATATCTCCCCTTTTAATTTGAAGAGTTCAATCGGGGCTCCTCAAATACACTCACTGCTTTAAATGCTCAACAAGAATTTTTTTTAAAAATCCTTCAAGACACGTAAAGCATTCTTATGATGGAAATGCTCCTTGGGTGACATTTAATGTCTGTAATGAGACCCGCATGACTCATTTGTAGACGATGCTGTGGTGCCTGTATACGTGTTACAAGATGCTGGTATGTCCGTGTAACATATAGAATGAATATACTGTCTATTTCCTGTGTGTCATTGAAGCCAAGCAGAGGGCTCAGATGAAGCATCGCTGTGTATCCCCTCTGGTGTCCTTCGCTGAGAGAGAGGACACTGATCGCCCAAAACGCCTTGAGTTGGATGCAGAGGAATGCTCCATGAACGCAACAAACAGAAGAAAAATGGCGGCAAGTGGCCCCTTTTGACAAGGGTGGTGTGTACAGTATATTCACCTGATGTGTGTTATCAAATCATCCTGCTGAACATCTAATTATTATTAATATTTTTTTTACTTGTTTGTTTATTTATTGGTTTATAATGTTATTGTAGACTGTAAAAATAATAGTTCAGTGGAGCAGCTTTTTTTTTTTTTCCTGCTGTCGTTCCTGTTTAGTTGACAGTCAGCCCCCTTTAAAATAATTATATTATATCATAATACATTATTAGAAAAATGGAAGAAAATAGACAAGAAGACAAGGAAGTGAAGTAAGAAGTAAACAGCACAATTAGTTCAGGCATTAACATGCGAGACGGGAGGGGAGCGTTCGACATGCTATCACAGATCACATATTAGTAGCCGCATCAATGCAGTTCATGAGATTAAAACAACATAAAGAGTAATCGCATCAAAATCTCATACAAAAATGTTAGCAGTTTGTGAAGATGGAGAAGAAGAAACCACCATCATGTCACATATAACAGAAATGAATGTTTGCAGTCTGGTGACCTCAAGCGATGCTTGCTATCTACCAGGATCTGTGACGCCCGATGTTTAGCCATACATTAGCAGCTATCCACGCCGTTTTCTTTCCACTTTTTGATTTTCTTTCTGCATTTTTCCCTCTCTGACACCTCTGTCTAATCTTTGCACTGCAAGGCTTGTCAGAGTGGCTCTGCATGTCAGACACAACAAGGCTACCATCCCCAACTCTCAAAGTCACTTCTGTTGTTTCCCAGCCAGGCCACCACTGACCAGGGGCACATCTGTAAAAGAGAGAGATAGCAGCTAAAGAGAGAATCTGGGAGGGGAGGGAGATCGGGGAGACAGATGGACACAGAGATGAGGATGGAAACAACCAAAGAGAAGAGGACTGAAGAGGAGGCACAATCACCCTGAATAAGTAAGGAATGGGTTTGCACAAAGGAGAGAGAGTGCGAGGCGGACAGGGAAAGATGAAAGCGAAGCGGAAAACTGAGGGAGATGGGAGAAGAGAATGTGTGATGGTGACTCGGGTGCGTGGGCTTCATACAGGGAGAGGTCGGCTGCTGCGCTGATGAAAAAAGCAGTGCAATTAGACGGTAGGCCATCAGTGTCTACGTCCCCTGGGGGGTTCATTATTACACTTCTCTCCGAGCATACAGAGAAAAAATAGAGTTCATATTAATCGCCCTCTTGGGTAACTGTGACCAGTTAGAGAGCGGTTGGGCTTGGGCGGTATGGACAGGCTAATTTGATGTGTCGTTTGATGTGTGTGCGTACATGTGGTTAGTGTTTATATCAGACATGCCTCGTTTTCACTCGATGTGCGTTCCCGCTCCTCGCAAGCACATGGCGAGTCACGTGCGACATCAGGTGAGAAGGGTAACTGCTGTTTTGACCAATATATCTGGTTTCTAGCAACCCTGGCCCACAGTGTAAACCTCTGTTCACACTCTGAACGGAGATCCTCACTCTACATTAGTATGGGTTCATGAATTAGATCCTGGTGTAACTGTACGCTTTTAACCACTAATATGCTTGGCATGTGGTTAATCACTAAATCACCAAAACCCCTCCATGTCATCCGTTTATTTGTGAGTTCAAGGGATTGCTTTGTATCTGGAAACTGTGAATTTGTTATTTTTTCACGTGTGAATCAAGGATTTTCCAGTGGAAAATATGGGGAGATTCTTTTGGTGAGAGAGGACTGTAAATTAAAGCCCCATGAAGTGAATTATGAATGAAGTGTGTCCGCTTACATTTATCAACCCATGACTGTTATTTAATCACAGAAAAGACGGCTTTCTCCAGAGGTAGCAGCTTAAAACGCCCGGAGCTTTTTATGTGGATGGTTCAATGTTGTTTTACTCTTCACGGATACGAGGCTGGGAGGTAACAAAGATTTTATTCATGTATTGCACTTTGGTGCAAATTTGAGGTCCATCCATACATCCATATTCTTCCGCTTATCCTGGGTATGGTCGCGGGGGAAGCTGGCTAAGACGGACTTTCCAGACGTTCCTCTCCCTATCAACAATCTCCAGCTCATTCTGGAGGGAACCCAAGGCGCTCCCACACCAGATGAGATATATTGTACCTCCAGCGAGTTCTGGGTCTACCTTGGGGGTATCCTGAAGGCGTCCTAGTCAGATGCCCATCCACCTCAACTGGCTCCTTTCGACTCGAAGGATCAGCGTCTCTACTTCGAGCTCTCTACGGATGTCTGAGCTCCTCACCTTATCTCTAAGGATGAGCCCGGCCACCATACGAGGGACGCTCATTTCAGCCGCTTGTATCCACGACCTCTCTCTTTCAGTCTCTACCCAGAGCTCATGACCATAGCTGAGGGTTGGATCTTAGATGGGCCGTTATAATTTGAGACCGTACGACTCAGATCTTCACCAGAACGAACCGATACATCACTCGCATTACTTCTGATGCCACACCTAACCACCTGTCCATCTCCCATACCATTCTCCCATCACTACAGGTGCTTGATTATTTCCATTAGAAGCTACTTTATGCTACTTCTTCACCATCTTGTGCGTATTTTTCTTTATAGTCCACTATCATTTTATGACAGCGGTAGTTACAAGATGCTCTTCAGATTAGACCCTTCCTGACCGGCAAGAACTACGTATTTCCAGCTGCGTTGAAAGTTTGTGAAAACTTCAAGAGGGTTACATGTTTCATGAGAAATTTCTTCCCAATATAATCAGGATATTTAAAAAGGCTTTTGATTATCTGGAAAAACCAGCTTAAAAGAGGATGATGGCATGAAAAGTCGACTTTGGTTCTTTCAGGGAAACGATTCTATAAAAGGGTTCTGATAAGATTGTAGATTCAATTACTTAAAGGTCCAATATGTCAAATTTTGGGTGTATTTAGGGGTATCTCTTTGAATAAATGGAATATAATACTTATGACTAAGTATTTTGTTACGTGGGCTTTCAGCTGAAAGTAAAAATATGATTTTTACTGATTACTTCCATCTTTAACATACACAGCAGTCACACAGGATACAGTTATGGTTAGATTAATCCACAAATATCCTTTAGTAAAACACCGAATATTTCCACTCTACTTACTTAAAGCATATTATGCTGATCATACTTTCATACTGTAACTTTAAGCAACATTTAGAATGTAGGCCTTTAAGTTGTATTGGGGTATTTTCATTGTGTGGTAACAATGAGTTCACTCAAGTAATAGAATACTTAACATCTGAATACTTCATCCATCACTGCAAAAGGAAGAAACCTAATCAATGCCATTCTGTGGGAGGACAGAATAGGTCATTGCTTTTAGCCACACTTTGAAACAAATATTTACATACTACCTTACCAGAAAGAAGCCAAATACTCTCATAGTATAGTCAAATGTAAAAATTATCCCAAAACAAATCTGCATATGGGATAAAAAAAAATGTTCCTTTGCTATAAGTCTTAAACCAAGCGTTAGAATCTCTAAAATCTATTTAATCCATCCCCTGAAACACCAAAGTAGGCATTGAAACCAAACCAATTGTACAATCTTGACAAGATTGTTTTTCTTTTGAGACAAAATATTCAATCTGATACTTTTCTAGAATCAAACCTTTTTTTTCACTTTCCTGATATTTCTTACCTTTTTTTTTTTTTGCGCTGCATCTTGCTGTAACTCTAGTGGTGGAGAGATGATCAAGTCTGGCTTTCTGTCATAATGAATTTTTCTTTCTCTCTAAGGTTTATTATTGAAAAGTTGGCGCTATAACAGAATCAATCTATAATAGAATAGAATCATGAATCCTGCAGCAGATCCTTTCGTGTCAGCGCGATAACTCAGAAACTATTACTAGGGGGAGTTTTATCCACAGAAGGGATATTCCTTTTCAGGCCGTCATTTCCTTAGCGTTAGTCCGATTTGGTAGAAATTGGGTGCATATGAATCGACTCAAGGAAGTCTCTCTTGCATACGTAATGCATTACTCTAATAGGACATATTTTATTTAATAGGGAGATCGTTGTTACAAAAAACACTGTTTTTCAGTAATAACTCAAAAACTATTTTATGGGTTTTTTTCTCATAAATTTGTACCCACTTAGTGCGAGGAAAAACCCGAGTGATTTTGGGAAAGGTCAGTGGTTTATTTCGGACACTAGGGGAGCCTCTTCTCCAATTTCTAAATCATTAGTACGATTTAGTTCAAATTTGGTGCATATGAATCGACTGGAGGAGATCTATCTTATATACATCCTGTTTTACTCTAATAATTCAAATTTTTATTTCCGAATGAGAGCTTTATTAACAATAATAATAATAATAATAATAATAATAATAAATGTCCTGTTACTATAGCTTGATATTTAACTATGTCCTGATATTTATTGGGTTTTTTTTTGTGTGGTGACCTTGAGTCTCCTGAAAGGTGCAAATACATACAATTTATTAGAAATATAAGAGCTTTTTTTTTTATTAATTTTTTTTATTTTTTATAAAAGCAGCGTTGTTTTCAACATAACCTCTGAACTATAGATAATGTATATATCATACTTTACTGTAATAACTAATATTTTACTCACTTTGTATAATTTTTTTTTTTTTTGCAAAACAATCTGTGGAAATAAGCTCAGATTTATTTTGAGGAGTTCAATCAGGGAGATTGCTTGCACAAAGGAGAGGATTGGAGACTCTTTGGGGATATACCCTTACCTCTAGATGGAATACACCAATCACCCATAATATTATAACAAATCATACGATGTAGGTCTCCCTTTTGCCAATAGAACTGCTCACTCATCAGATCCATGACCTTGTCACCAGTTCACCGGCTGTCTTTCCTTACAGCAGTGGAGTACTAATGAACACCGAACGACACCTGCTGTTCTGGACATACCCTGACCCAGTTGAGTAGCCATCACAATCTGGGCCACATACACATTAAACTTGCACACTTTGAGAGTTTACTTTGGTTGCTTTGAATTGACATGACACAAGATGAGCAGACTAAACTGGACAATCATCATTACTCCATTGTTGGAGCCACAACAGGAAACTACAGCTAGTTGGTACAGGCATACCATTCCCTCATTGAATCCAACGTTTGATGTAAAAACTGCATCCCGCTTTGTCCATACCACATCATCTCATGTACGTAAGAGACTGCAGAATATGAAGGATTCAATAATGAGACATTAGTCGTATTTCTTTATTGTGTTGGGCAGATGAGCGTGAAATAATCGCTGTTGAATAATTCCCTCCCAGAGAAACAGCGTGCTAAACAACGCAATAATTCCTCATCTGTCACCAAGAGTCAGAGTAAATCAGGGCTGGTATTCCCTGGTGGTGTTTTTAGCAGGAGATGAACAGCCCTTGTCACATTAAACTGTGTCTTGTGTCCTGTGGTGTTCAGCAAGAGTGGCACAACATCACAGCTGGCATGGAATCACTAGAGGGTGGAGGCTTATCTCTGGCAGAGTTACTCTCTCAACTACTCGCTTTCCATGCCCCCATCTCTCTCTCTCTTTCTCTCTCTCTCTCTGTCTTTCTCTCTGTCTTTGTTCCACGCTCTCTCTGTCTGTCTCTCTCTCTCTCTCTCTCTTTCACTCTCCCTTCTCGCTCTCTCTCTCTCTGTCTGTCTCGCTCTCTCTCTCGCGTTCTCTCTTTCACTCTCCGTCTCTCTCTCTCCCTCTCCCTCTCTCTGTCTCTCGCTCTCTCTTTCTGTCTCTCAATCTCTCTCTCTCTCTCTCTTTCACTCTCCCTTCCGTCTCTCTCTTGCTCTCTCCCTCTAGGTTACTGCAAAGGACAGAAAGGACAATGAATATGTTTCCACTGTTAGAGCTATTCCTTTGCATTGCTGCTCCATCCTTCATGTTAAAAATAACCCGCGTTATATCCGTACACATACAACATCACCTCTCCTGAGGTCAAATAATAGGCCAACAGAATGTCCACAAGAAGATTAATACTCTTTTGTTGACCCGGCATCTTCATTGACACCCGTTCAGTATAGTCCAATCAATGTGATAAAAAAACATTCTCATCACAAGCCTTCGCTTCCCCGGTGTTTCTCTCTATGGTTTCACCCCTATTGGACACTTTGAAGAAGATGGGACTGAAATTATGCGTTATGACAACCAGCCAATTCCCTGCCTCCTCTCAGCCCCCGTTTAGTTGCTTAGTAACACCTGCAGTTTGAGTTAACGGACCACCATTGCTCGGCACTGTCCCTCGCCGCCTAAGCTTTCTGATCAGACTTCTCACTTTTATGGAAGAGCTGGAGGGCACGGCTACTGTGTGTGTCTGTGTGTGTGTTTGGCCTGGAGAGTGTGTCTTCGTGCATATGTCTCTGACTTTTTGCTGCATACATTGAGATGGTGGGAGTCAGTGAGTAGGAGTATGGATGTGTGCTTACGCTGTGCCATTATGTGGGCGTTTGGGCAATTTGGCCCTTTGTGTTAGGGATGATGAGTCGAGCCTCGGATAGGTTGCAATAAGTAACAAGAGGGAAGCTATTTTGTTACTTGGATCATTTGGAAATTGTAAAGTTCACAGACATTGTTTATTTTTTCGGTTATAATTGGCCCAAAAAACACCAGGCAACTCTGGTACGTACTCATCCTGTACCTCCATGGAGATAAGGTCACTCGCCCAAAAGTTAGAGCCAAATGATCATTCACACTTACAGGGGATTTAGAGTCACTGCTTCACCTATAATGCATGATTTTGAGCTATGAACGGAAACCTGGAGGTAGCCCACGCAAATATGGGGAGACCTTCAAACAGAAAGGCCCCAAAGGTGCATTTGAGCCCAGAGTCTTCTTCTGAAGAAGCTGTGCTCCGCAACATTGCTGACAAATATATATTAGGTTATCTGCAATACGATAACCTAATCCCTGCAGTTCAGAGTTTCATTATCAAAGATTTCATTATTAGTAGTAGTAGTAATTCTAGTAGTAGTGGAGGATCGTCGGGACAGACTTTTAACCATCCACCCTTAACCCTGACCTCTAACCCTATGAATGTCCACTTCCTTAAAGTACCATAAAATATTACTTGCCATTATTAGTCGCTGTCGTCCCCCACAATAAGGGTATATCCCCGAAAAGCCCTCAATCCCCTGCATTAGTCAAGCAACTCTGGTGAATGAACTTCTCAAATTAAATGTGGCTATGTCTGGAAAACAGTCCTTTTCATAAAAAAAACTCTCCCTAGTGAGTAAAATATTAAATATACGATGTAGCTCCTCAAGACTGTTCATATACACCACATTTGGACCGAATTGGACCAACGGTTAAGAAGTTAGTGGGAAAAAAATCTGGTTTTCATCTTTACAATTCTCCCCCTAGTGAGTTAATTCTGTATCGTTGGAGTAAAATATGACATATGTCAGGTAGGGCTCCTCAATCTGATTCACGTACTAAATTTGGACTAGATCTTAGCACTTTGAGATTTGATCCAAATGTAAAGTGCGTTATAAATTAAATGTATTATTATTATTTATTAGATAAGGGATTTGGCCGGAAACGTTTTGGAGAAAAAGCTCCTCCTTGTGTCTGAAATATACAACTGACCTTTCCCCAAATTATTCCTGTTATTCCTCGCATTGTTGTTTATGTGGGTATAAATTAGAAAATGGTACAAGAAATGCTTTTTGAGTTACCGCGATAGCACAAAGGATCTGCGGTGATGATAACGACTTCGTAATATCCCTCACTCCTTGGGGATATAACAATTTTTCGTTTTCATTGGTTTTTTCATTGTAAAAAAAATCTGTACTGATCATAACTGTCAAAAGTTGAGTTATTTTCAAGATTTTAATTGTTTAACTAACACTTTATATACTAGATAATGTTCCTGTTTTTTTGAGTAAGTATTATTATTTCCCATAAACTAAATGCTAAATAAAGGTTAAGATATTCCCTATCAGCCAAAACATCGTAACTTCCTGCCTAATATTTTATAGATCCCTTTTTGCCTTGGAAACAAAACTCACACACAATTCCACAAGTCATCTGAAGGTGCGTTGTGGCATTTGGCACCAAGCCCTGAGCAGCAGCTCCTCGAAGCCCGTCGGACTTACACGCTGCGGCCGGCATGGATTTGCTGCAATGTATGTCATGATACCTTTCTATCAGATCTGACATTAACTTCCTCTGTAATAAGTACTAACAGGAGTTACTTCATTAGTTTATCTGCAGACTGAGAAAGGAAAGATGCTCTGATCCAGTCATCTAACCTTATATGATCATCCTATTTCATGCTTCCAACGCATTAGGGATGATGGGACAAAATGTTCCCTTGCTGCCTAATAAATAAGTGCCAATGTAAGAAGATTTTCAATGATATGACTTCACCTCTCAGTAGTTATAATGTTATGGCATCACATCAATTAGGCCAAATCTAGTGTCTGTCTTCAGGAAGTGATGAACGTGTGAAGTTGTCAGGGTAAACTGTTTGTGCCCTACATAGCACAAACACACAACCCTGCAGTTGTCTGGCGCAGACACTGCGTGTGTGTGTTCCTTTGCTTGACTGTGTGTTAAGACTGGTGAGTCTGCTTGCTATTCCAGACACGTATGTGTATCTTCACCCTCTCCTTGTTTTCTGTGCTTTCTGCCCCTTCTCTTTGCTTAGTCTTTTTTCATCAAATATTTTCCTTATTATCCTAAATTCACAGTCTTTTGCATCTTCTATTCAGATTTCACCTCTAATGTGAATTTAACCCATCCAGCTGTTTTATTTTTAATTTTTTTCCTCCATTTGCTTCCCTCCCTTCCCCCTTCCCCCTCCAGCTACTCTTCAAGATCCTCTGAGCCGCACCGTTTATCACTTTATCAATCATCTCACCCTGGGACTTTTTGCTCTTCCTCTCCTTCACTTGTTGTTTTCCTTATAAGTCCTCATACTGATTGCTAAACGTATATGTGTGAGTGTGTTTGTGAGTGTGTGTAATTTCCCCCAGTGTCCAGAAGTGAGAGGTGTTCACTTCCTGTGTGTCGACTGTGTAGGACTTTCCAAGATCCTCATCAGCTTCTCTTTGTTTTGCTTCTAGGGGGAGAAGCAGCTTGGCGTTTGCAGGGATTTATATACAAATATCGAGTTGCCCACACACTTACACACACTCATATATGGTATAACATTATTATTTAATCAGGTAATAAAATGAAAGGTTTCCTCATCATGAAGTGAAAATCATGTGAACTCATGAAATCATATCAGCTTTTCATATTTACCCAAACAAAAAATCTTACCTTCTACAATTTATTCAAACATCTTACTTTCATGCCTGCACCTCAGAAGGATTACACTTGGTGCCCAAATGTCGAGGCTTTCGTTCTCACCAGGTTTAAAAATATAGATGAAGATATTTACACCTGTTTAGAGATCTACTTCAGTTCATTTGAGCAGGGGATTTCTTCTACCTCAGATGCTCTGAAAAGCAGTAGAAAGCATTTGTCCTGGTCTATAAATGGGAGCTACTTGGCCTAGAAGCAGAGGGCCTAGTTTCTGGGGTCAGTCGCAGGTATGCAGCGGTGCAATTACCACTGAGCCTTGATCACACACATGGTGAATATGCTCATACACCCCTGAGAACACACTCTCCAAGAAAGAATAGATGATTGTCCGCGTTTTAACCCTTTAATGTCATCATCATCATCTTTGCTTATTTTATTTCTTTTTAGACATTTATTAATTTAATAACTTAGACACTCCATACTGTAAAACGACAAATTGTTCGGCTAAAACATGTATTTGAACACTTAAAAAAATCCGACTTATGAGAAAGAAAATTTCATGGAAAATAGTCCATTTTAATTAGATCATCTCAACCTTCTGGCAAAGCATTTATGTCGTGTTTTTAGAAAAGTATTCAACACTCAACGTCCATCATTTTGGTTGTATCAAGTTACATAATTCTGTTTAGTAAAACAGGATTTTAAGCTTTAGGATTTTAAGCTTCCATATATTTGACTTCTGTCTTATTTGACAAAAATAAGACAGAATATAATTTCTTATTAAATATAATTAAATAATATTTAATATTATTTAATTAGCCATTTTTAGACATTGGTAAATTACATGAGCAGAACATGGAGCAGAGGGGTATCCATGAAATATAAGTGACAGGCCAGAATCAAACCCAGCATTGTTGTGGAGACAATGTACCATGACCATTTGGCTTTTATTCCAGTTTGGTGTCGTTTAGTGTGCAGTAAATCTGGATTACTTCATCCATGTTGTTAGAATTTTCAGTTTCCCCTCTCTAATGTTCAAGTCATGGATAATTTGAAGTGTATCTGACTTGAAAATGCTGCTGTTGACCGGGGTGGATATTCGCTGGATCATGACGACCTGGCTTCAGTGTGCTACCGGTAAATATAACAAAATATCAGGTAGTAATCCTGTAATGTAACCCTACAACAAAGGTGCCTACTATGCATTAGCCAAAACCTTTAAAAGGAACCTGTTCGGATCTCTATGTATGTGCTGAAAATATCATGCAATGTTCTGTGGCTTTGAGGTCATAAAAGTAAAGAGGTACTTGTTGTACATTTTATTTTAGGCCTATGAAAATGCCTTTGGGATTTTCATAGGCCTAAAAGTCTGAAGAAGAAGAACTCTTCTTCTTCATCTGGCTTCTTCTGTCTGTTCCCTTTAGGGTTCGCCACAGTTGATCATCTGTTTCCAACCTGCCCGGTCCTGCGCATCTTTCTCTCTCATACCAACCAACTGTATGTCCTCTCTCACCACATCCAGAAATCTCCTGTTTGGTAGTCCCCTTTTATTCAGCATCCTTCTACCAAAAGATGAATTCACAGACTCGTCAATGCCTCCTTTTTGCTCCCACAAGCTGTGTAATTGTTCCACGTAACGATGGCATAGAGCTACCATGTTCACCTGTGCAGTACCACACCATCCAGGTTTGAGGATGAAGAAATGATCATGTCACACATAACCATGGTGAGCAGTTGACACTAGTAATAATTTCATTTGGCAAAACTTATTTTGATTTTAAAGCTGCTTCCAGTTGTTTATGTCAAGTATTCTGTGAATGCAGTTTTTCTATTCCAGTTCCAGTATTCCATTCTTCTGTACCCTCTTCTCCCAGGATCTGGCACTTTGCAGCAGGTTGGTTTTAGGTGTTTTGGTTGAAAAAAGCCTGGCTCTCTCCCTGAAAAAGCCCTCTTTCACTCCATGCCGGTTGATCTCTTCTTGACTAAACCTATGGTGTCTGCAAGAGACAGGAGAAATTTATCGTGACGCCGCCTGTTCCATCCCCGGTTTAAAGATTTTTTCCCCCTTTTGGCCGAATAGCTGGATGTTCAGGTCAACCCTCAGACCCGTGTATTCAGATGTTCTGGTGAAGAAAGGCTGTTTAACACGGATCGAAAGACAAAGGAAATGGTAGGGTTCCAGTCTCCACAGTTCTGCCCATGAAATGATGTGCTTGGGGAGATCCCATTTGGTCCATGTGCATTGGGACCCCTGTTCTACCCTCTTTGCCACCTGCTTTTCTCCCTCCTGCAAACTTGTATCTGCTTTGATCAAACCCTGCCTCTTCCTGCCATTTCTGAAGTCCGGTACAGGAGTTGCCATTAATGTCTCGCAATTTCAGAACTGATTGTATACTCTAAAGCTACGCTTGGCTGGTTGTGACGCCTGCTTCCCTATCATTCATCGGGCTAGTAACGATCTGCATTTCACCACCTTGAATACTTCCGCGACTGATGATAGGGAAAGTTGTAGTTGCCCCTTATTAGATGTAAAAGTTATAATCTTATGGCTAATCAGCATATAAAGTAAAGAACAGATATTGTTGAACAGAGCCAGACATTTTACACGGTGATATCACAATTCTTTCCAGAGTCTTTCTCTAATATTTTGGATTTGGATTTGTTAGAAAAATCCATTTCCGTGCTTTTGTTGCCTAATCATTTTTTGAATGTAACCAATAATTAGAACAGAATAACAACAAATTAAGGAATGAGAAGGTTTTATCACACACTGCCCACACAGTCTAAATACTATATGACACATTCCTGTATTTATCCTATTTCATCTGAGGAAGTTGTTGTTAGACGCTTTCTGCTTGTCTGGTTTACTTTATCTCATGCTTCTCACTGATTTCCTGTTTTAAACAGGGGAGGGCCCTTTTCACTGAGCAGGCCTCATCAATCTTGATGGTCCAACCCAGAGAGGTGTCTCGGTGTCTTCCATAACGATTAGCAGGACCGGCTATCAGCCAGAAGGGTTTGCAAGAACTCAGTAACTGCCCACAAAACATCAACACTTCCTGCAGAAAACACCACAAGGTACTCCCAGGGATGACCGGTGGTACAGTCGATCGCAGTCCAAACATGATCAGGGTGGGCTTGCCCCCAAAAAACAAACAAAACAAGCTTTTAATGTCTCAACTATCATGCATAAGGTTGATCAGAGGAAAGAAAACACATCAATCTTACCTCACCCCTAGACGGAGAGGGATAACAGCACACACATCACAAAAATATTTAACTGACAGTTGCAACAATTTAAATATCAATATCCCAAATCCTACACGTCTGTAGGGCCTAAAATTTATCTTTTTCATTGTTTACATATTTCTAGAAGGATAGAAAGTGACAGTGATAAATGAAAAATGTTATACATGAGTATTAGGGTGACATATGACTATGGGATTTTTTTTTTTTAATCCTGACTTTATTCTCAGATTAATCTCAGAATTCTGATTTTATTCTCAGAATTGGGACTTTAAACTCAGAATTCTGACTTTAAACCCATTCATGTAGCCATATGGGGCGGTAATCTTTTTCCATATCAAACTACCTGCCTACTTGTAGAACACAATGTTTGTCTACATGGTCATGAACTTTATATAAACCAGGATCTCATAACATTCTATACTTTTGAGGATTCTTATGACAAAAGTCAAAACAATAGGAATCATTTGTACACCGTCACTGTCATCGCTCACATGCGGACATATGCCGCAATCATAGTTACATCTCTCATTTGAGCGTGCTTAATGTATATTCATCGATTAGCCATAACATTAGAACCAGAAACTGGTCTTGCTGAACTGAGACTAAAGATATAAATCCAAAAAACAAAGAGCCATCACAATATTGCAGTGCTATAAATGATGAAAGATGCAATAAGCATTGATCTGTAACACTAGGGGTATTTTAGGGCCATCTGGTACTAATGTTGTGGTGTACCGGATGATGTGTGTGTGTGTGTGTGTGTGTCTGTGTGTGTCTGTGTCTGTGTGTGTATGTGCGTGTTCTCTAAATAAAATGTCACATTTACTTATTTATATAATACGGTCCCACAAAAGTAAGTTGAATAAATGGCGTAAGGCGAATGTCCTCAAAACATCTATATGCAGTGCTTCATCATACACAGTCTAAAAATAATTTTTTGGGATTAAGTTAATCCAGTTATGTCAACAATATCAACTAAACTGTGTTAGATATAATTTAATAACCTCAGTAAATGAAAGTAATGGACGTATGTGCAATTAACATGACTGAATTGAGCGATTGCAGGATAGTCTTGTTGACTTGGATTAATTAATGTGTCTTTGTTTACAAAATACAACTATAAAGTGTCGGCTTTTGTGGCTTTGACAAGTCGTCAGTTTAAGGTACCCCTAATAAAGTGGACATATTTTGACAGATATTTAAATGCGATTGGATACAGGTATATTTATTTAGTTCAATAACCCACACAGTTATGAGTGTAGTTATGATGAAATAAGTGAACAAAGTTCTGTTTATATATAATTTACTGAGCACATTTATGTTTCACCTACTAAACACAGTTTTCTGGATATTACTAAACACAATCATGTTGCAGCTTTTAGTATTACTTGAATGCAATGGAACCCCCCCGGTTTTAATTGTGATAGATGCAATTCTTTAGTTCTTTCAACATAAAAATGTCATGTAATGTGGATGACATCGTTTCATTTCTAGTGTAGATTTCCTATGCAGTTTAACACACGCTGAGTGAAACGGTGTACAGGGAGCTCACAGCATAGTGGGGGTTTTCCATCTTGACCCTCACAGCTGATCCTTCACACTTCACCCCAGAATGAATGCTCAACAACAGGTACAAGTCATGGTAATGCTAAACATGAAATATATATGATCCCAGCTCTTTAAGAGAATCTCTTAAAGAGATTCACACATTCCTCATTAATCTTAATTTTCGTCAAACAGCTTCATTTTCCCTTTTCAGTAGCTGCTAAAATCACACAATTATTTCTGAATCACACAATACTGAGCTGACTAATCTAATACAAATAATGTCACATCATTGCTTATGGAATATAATTATCATGATATCATATTCTCATGGCTCGGATTTCCGTGTTTTCTCTCTGTGCTGCTGTTGTTAATCCCTCAAGCAGATGAAGTGTCAAAGCCTCCAGAAACCTTGAAGGGAGAGGAAGCCACAAGACGGGGGGGTCAAGGCAATCACAGCCCTGCAGGACGGATTCGATGTGACTTGGTACCAAAGACCTTCAGAGCCTCAAAACCAGACGAATAATCCATTCACACTGAGAAAATGACTTCATTTGAGCACTTTGTGCATTCAGCAACATTTCTTGTATAAAGGGCGCTAATGAACGCAGTCATTACTATTATTATTATTATTGCTACTATTATTATTATTGAAAATGGTTATGAACTTTTGATAAGGCTGCTTTAAAATCTGCTTTTCTTAATATTCCTTATTTAGAAGACCAACTCTTGTGTAGCATTTGAGAAGGCAGATAAGGAGAAAAGATAAAGAAATATAACAGAATAGTTTCCAGAAGACACACGAACACCTTCTGCTTCCTGCGTTTACTGATTTAATATAGCCTGATGTCACATATTGAGCCTCTGAGCAGAAACAGAAATATGTATTGATGAGACTGCCACTCTTAGTAACACACCCTGACAGATGAGGGCTGGCCTCAGAGGGGAAACACAAACACTCATGCATGCAACATTCCAGCATCAACAGCCAAACCTCTCCATATTGACAGAAAGCAAAAGATGGAAAATAGAAGAAGAGGAAGAAGAGTAGAAGTTTTTTTTAATTTGTTTTCTACTGTCTCATTAGCCCCTCTGAGCCCCTCTGGTGACATTGAAAAAAAATGTTCTTGTGGCACATACTTAATAACCCGTGGGAATGATTTAATATATCGTGACTACAACTTAAGGGGTGGCAACAAGTTATTAACTCGTAACAACAACTGAATGACCAATGGGAACAAGTTACAATATGGTGGCCAAGACTTAATAAGTCTTAGGAACCAGTCAATATCTCATGGCCACAGCATAATGAGGCCTTATTAAGTCATTCCCCCAAGTTAATGATTCATCCCCATGCCTTATTAAGTCCTTGCAAAGAGATACATTTTTTCTTTAATTTCACTCGACAGTCTAATTTCATGCTCTTCTATAGAAACTTTTGGTGCTGGTATGGAGGTCGTTGTAATTATCTCACTATGAGGGTTTGCGTGAAATACTGGACGTTTCACATCACCTAAACTTCCTCTTTTCATTGGCAGGAGCTGAAGCTAACTGTGTCTTCTGGAGGCCAAGCACATGCCCCTGTCATCCTCTGAGGAACTTGCACAAAAGTGAGATACTGCACAGCCTCATTAATGGAGTATTTGCATAAAACTGTAGAGTACAGCGGCAGCTACTTCATTCTGCATAGGATTCTGAATGGTTTCAAATTGGGGCTCAAGCATACATGTCTTATGAAATATCCACATCATTATAGTGCCCAATACCCGTGGAGCAACGGCGTTAAAATATATTGCTAGTGGTTACGCACCATTAACACACGCACACATTCACAAACACACACAAATAAAAAGTCTGTGTGTGTGATTGTTTTTTGTCAATCTGTGATTCCTGTCACAAGGCACTGTCAGGATGAGTTTTTTTTCTTTAATTCACGTATAAATAGCTTTCAGAGAAATGATGAAAATGCTTTTAGTCTAACTGGGCTATAAAAAGTAATTAATTTGAAGTTAAACTTTCCTTTTTAGCAGATCCTATAACTTTAATTAACATTGCTGCTTATTATTGATGCTTTTATTTGCTTTTACTTTGTAGCACTTTGAGATTTTATCCGAATGTAAAGTGCATTATAAATTAAATGTATTACTATTATAATTATTAAAGTAGTTGGCAAACTTCATCTGTGTATCTGCTACAACATGAATTACACTAAATAATTCTCTGCTCATTCTTCTCCGTTTCTCTTCGCTCCATTCCACTCCCTTCTTTTGACTTCTTTTCAATTGTGTGTGTCATATTGACTCCATTTGCATCTGACTCCAGATGAGAGGAGGTCTTCATCGCTCAATAGACAGCCTCGGCCCACAATGATGGCTGCATTGGTTGAGAAAATTGGCCATTTGAAAAGTAAGAGCTATGGAGGGAGGATGTGAGGACGCCTATGACATGTCAGCTGTGAACCCGTTTATCGTGCAGCTGTCTCTGCAGAGTGTTTCGCTCACTCGTATGCACAAACACACACTCACTGACACCCACACACTAGTAAACATATGGAACCACTACCTATTTTGTCAAATATTGTGGTCACCTAATGTGTGGGACGAGCTTGAACGTTGATTGCAAAATATGAATTATCTCTTCCTGTCACCTCCTCTAATGCTGCAAAAATGCATTTTGCAATATTTGTTTCCTACTGTGTGTGTGTGCGTGTGTGTGTGTGTGTGCGTGCGTGCGTGTGCGTGTGTGCGTGCGTGTCGGGTGTGTGTTATTGCGTGTGTGTGCATATGCTCATGTCATTCCGACACATAGGAGAACGTCAGTACTTTCAAGATCCTTTAAAACATGTGGCAGAAGATTGAATCAGACACAGGATCACTCTAAAAGGAATTCAAGCAGAGAAAAGTCAAAATGTTTAAAAACGATGAACGATTTATCACCACAACAGATGTGTGATAATGAGCCTTGGATTAGATTAGAAAGTCTTTGGCACTCAGACTCTTCTGGGAGATTGTGATCAAAGGGTCTCTGCCCTGAGCAGCAGCATGGAATATGCCCCCGCTGGAGTCTGGATACTGGCAATGGTGGTGGCTGATGACTCTGCTGAGGCTGATGAATGATGATGCTGATGGATACCCAAGGACATAGTGAAAATGGAGACTAGAGGGCACTTGAACCGACATCATGCAAGTACTAGATGATTGGATAGAGTCCTACTTAAAGACAGCCACTGATGGTGATGGTCTAAATATGCAACGGTGATTGGATGACGAGGCCACCTGAATGTTTGCAGCTGATATCAATTAATGCCCCAGGCCGTGAAGCAGGAAATTAAGACCAAGCATGTGTGAAAGGTAAGCATAACGGAGTAGTATGAGCAGTAACTGTGGCCCTAGTGCACCAAAGGATAGTCTTTCTGATCAATCCAAATGCTGATAAATAACGTATGCAAAAATGTATTAAATGTAAAGTCCTCTCAAAATACATTACTTAGAATAAATGTCATTATTCAATATGAAATGATGCCTCCGAGCCGAGACTTCGTAGCGTATATGAAATGCATGCATCCTCTCTGTTGCACCACATGCCCAGAATCTGCTCCCTGTCCTGGTTGTGGCGGCCTGTGGTGGCCAGGCAGGGTGCATTTTCCACATTGTGTTCCATCTTTTCCCTGTGGGTCACCATCTGCTGTTTATCCTCCCCTCGTTCCAAAAGGCCTGCAGTGTCGGCTGAATGTCCCGCTGCCTGGGGAAGTGTGTGTGTGCATGAGCGATGTATGTGCAGAGGGTGTAGAATTCTGGCTGTGGGCCGCCATGTTTTACCGACTGAATCTTCGTCTACAGCCATACGGACATGTTCATCCACTTCCAACCCATGTAGTCTCTCTATGTAGCCTGTGGAAAAATCATTTTTGGGTCATGTACCAAAAAAAAAAAATCATTTCATAGTTTAAGTTTTTCATGGAGTTGAGTCTATTAAAATAATCACATTTGGGAAATGTATTTATTAATATTTCATGGAATCAGAATAAATCTGTTAGTTATGGATATAATCCATTAAAGAAATATGAACAATTTTAAAATACGTCCCTTGGTAGAACAAAGCAGGAGAGGAAATGACATTCAAACTATTATATAAATATAATTTTTACCTGTTTCATCCATGTTTTAATGCTAAATAGGCATCTCATTAACTCTTGCGTGGGTTTGGGGTTTTGGGACTGTGTTTCCGTGTGCTTTCGGGGGCTGGCCTCTGGTCGGGCCGGGGGTCTGCCATCTCCTGTCCTATTTATATAAACAATTCTAATAATACATTTAACATTGTTGTTTCATTATCTGTTCCAAAATTGTTTACATGTGTTTCTATGAGCTACAGGGTGCTGAAAGCAGGTAGTGGAACATAAGAATGCGCGGCATTAATTTCGCCAGCAGGGGGCACTTGGCAACTAAGACCAACATTAAAGTTAAAAGCATTTGAAATGGTTCAGGTTAAAAGCAGTTATAGAAGTAGAATCACTTTCCCCCGGTTGTTTTTTTTTTTTTTTTGTTGTTGTTGTTTTTATTATGTTGAGAAAGAAGAAAGTCACGTGTGAGTCAGAATCCAGTTATACATCTATATTTGTGTTAAGGTAGATTTAAGAACTGTAGAAAACAAAAAAAAATGCCATATCTCGTAAAGAAGTTAAAAATAACGAGTCCATACGTGAGACCAAGCTCATGAGTCTTCCTCTGAATAATAGCTGCAACATCAAGGCTGCTATTGACAGGACGGGTTAAAAAAAATTAAAATAAATACAGAACCAGATGGACAAGGAGAGCAGGAGAACGACACAGCTGGGAACTCAGAACCTCATCCAGTGACTATGGTATCAATGATGATTGTCTGCATCGTATCTGTTGTGTCTCAAACACTTACTGATATCACTAACACGCACACTCACACGCACTCACACACACACACACACACACACAAAAGTGTATATCTCACGTTCCCTCTCTTGTCTTTCTCATCTGCGCCCTGGCTGTCTGTGTTAATATCAATTTCTCACTGCCAGATACATGTAATGCCTTAATTGCAGGCATCTTCACAAAACACACACACAAAACACACTAACAAACTTGCATACACCCATGCACACGCTCTCGCACAGAGACTATTTGAAGGAGGAGAGCAGCGGAACCTAAAGGGGTGGTTTTGTTGTTTCTGTCTGACTTGACACTGCTTGTCAGGGAGAACGGATTTTTAGATGATTTATGAGTAATTTGATCGTCTGTAGACGCTCTATCTAACCCCTCCTTTGTCATTGTACAATTGTTTCCTAAATATCTGGACTAGTTCACCATTTGTGTCCAAAGATGTTTAATCATTGTGCTTCCGTGACTGTCATCCTGTCATTTAACTGTCCAGTATCACTATATAAAAAGACTTCCTCTAAAATAGTTTATAAATGGTTTTTAATTCAGTTATAAATTAGGTTGTAAACACCTTATAAGTCATTAGGTAATGTTTATAAACTGCTTATAACACAGCTCTCGATTTATCAGTGTGGATCACTATTTTTCAATATCAAGTTAGCAGTACAGATGAGTGTGCTCACTATTTGGCAAGCATCAGGACTCTGGTACACTTTACATTCCATGAGTTATAGAAGCTCATTAATGATTGTAACGCGTTCACGCCTCACAAAATAATCCCACGGTGCGGTGACGTCAGTACTAGGAGATAAACATGCTGATGTCATTAACATGCTCATTTTATCTAAAGAGAAGAAAAACCATAATTCTGTTACTGTTAAATATAATGTCTTAAGTAAGGCCTTTTTCTTTAAATTTCGTAAATGTTGTCTATGACTTTAGCCTCATCTTGGGTTTCTGCTGAAGTTCTTTTCAGTGTGATGTGTGTAGGAGGAGTTGCCTCCCCTGATACAATCCTGGCTGACATGCCCTCTGCGTCCTCGCTCCTTTGTGCCAAACACGTGATTCTGTCCAAGAGAGCAGAGATCAAGTAAAATAAGCAGCTCTCCTTTAATTTCTCTTCATCTCTCTCTCTGAAAGATTATCCCAGTTACAGTCACAAAATCAAAATAACAATGCAAAATCTTATATTTTACTTTTTCTGGTGACGCATGTATCTGTCTTTCAGCTGGGATAGGGAGGCCGAAGATGGACTTTTCTTGTCTGGGCTTCACAGTGTCGTGTGTGTGTAGGAGCTGGGTTTCAAATGAATCTCAGCAGACTTTTCTCCATATTATCAGAGGCTTGGAGAAGAATGTATGTGATGATGGAGCACATACTTTGAGTATTTCAAACACCACATCACGTCATCTTCGCTGCTAAAAAGAATGAAGGGAACACTTCATCATCACAATATATCTCATAGTCAGCTAATTTGGGATCTGGATCTGTCCAGTTAGGAAGCAGTGGTGACTGTGAATCAGTTTCAGCTGCTTTGGTGCAAATAAAAGTAACAACATGTTACTGGTTTGTCTTGGTGTTGCCAAGACAGGGTTTGTCTCTGCAACACCAAGACAAACCCTGTGAAAGATTCTGGTTCTGTAGCTCGTGGCCACAGATCATTTCTCTCTACCAGATGAGAACTGGACTGGAATGCAGAAGGAAAAACAACCTAGCCCTTTTCTGTAAGGAGGAAGAGGAGGACCACTGCCATATACCTACAAAATAACCCCGGTGTGCTACTGGTGGTAGGATTCTGACCAAAATGTCAGAAACAGACTCCAATAGGTTGGCATGAGGGCCCGATGTCCTCCAGTGGCTCATGTGGTACTGTCCAGTTCCACTGGCATTAACCAGAGAACATTAGAATAGGCAGGTTCTCCATTGGTACCTGTTCTCTTCATAGATGGGAACAGGTTCATTCTGTGAAAAAAGCGAATGAGTCTGGAGATGTCGTAGAGAACATTCTGCTGCCTCAAACATCATCCAGCAGGACACGATGGTCTGGGGAGGCAGATCCTTGGAGGGTCTCACAGACCTCCACGTGTTGGCCAACGGTAATCTGAGCAGAATGAAGTTGAGGCATGCATTATGATTTGTCCATTTTATTTTTATTCTTACATTCATTTGAGTTCTGGCTCCAGAATTCGTTTTTTAATATGGCCTTTACGTTCGTTTTTGCGCAGCTTATCTCTTTGTTCGGTGTGAAATGTGGCAGATACTCAGTGGGAAGTGTGAGGGGCCAAGGCAGACGCTGTTTGTTCTTTGCTTCCGTTAGCCTTAGACTGTTAATCACATGCCTTATGAAAGCCAAATGAATACAGCTGCTTTCGCAGATCAGAGTGTGATTTCTTGTGCCCACTGGTTGTTGGCTGATGCAGTAATCCCGTCCTCTGCCACAAACTCTGCCTCCCTGCCTTTAATCATTCTGCAGAATGTGGATCGATTGGAGAGTTGGGACTTTGATTATTTTCTGGATTTCCTTAAAAATACTGAGAGAGAGAATTAATTGGATACAGATGTGGAAGAGTTGCTGCACGGTTGACTCTTTGCATGATTGCCGGAGGAGAGGTGGAGAGGAGGAGAGGAGGAGAGGAAGAGAGGAGGGGAGGAGGAGAGGAAGCGAGGAGGAGAGGAGGAGAGGAGGAGAGGAAGAGAGGAGGGGAGGAGGAGAGGTGGAGAGGAGGAGAGGAGGAGAGGAAGAGAGGAGGGGAGGAGGAGAGGAAGAGAGGAGGAGAGGAGGAGAGAGCCCTGCCTGTTGTCATTGAATCCACATTGTCTTCCCTCTGTGGCTCCTGACAATAGTTGCCATATTCACCCATTCAGTTAGAATCGCATGAAATCAGAGAATGACATTCAAGCGCATGTGCGAGAGTGTGCGTGTCTGTGTGAGTGTGTTTTCCTTGTGTATATGTGTGTCTTTGTGTGGGAGGAATTCCTAAATAACAAGCCAGATATCAGATGCATTCTGACAAGAGAAGAAGACAAGCTTCTATATTTTTAATAAAGTAGCGCTCCTGAGTTGATCTGTAATGATTGCTTAGATATGCCGTGTGTTCATCCTGTCATTTGTGTCTTTTCTTGAATACATATTTTCAGTATGTGGGCATGTGAATTGTTTATTGACAGTATATGCTTGGATTAGTCTGTGTGTGTGTGTGTGTCCAGTGTCCGCACAATGCCTCAGTGGTTTTCTAATAAGCTTGAGAAAGTGGGTCAATGGTAAGTCAAATGATGTTGGCTCTTGCCCCCCGGTGCCCTGGGAAATATCTCAGCAGGAAAGTGAATTAATTTCACCCAGTTTAACTCTGTCTCAGCGGTGAGGCCTTGCCCTTGATCATGCTCCCTACATGGATGCACGCAAGATTCCAAGGAAACCTTTGAATCCTCCTTAGGAAGCTGTTCAACAAGCTTACGTCACCATACTGTACGTCACATGTTTAATGCATGCACATGTACGCATCTGGGCTATGAATGCCCAGTATGCATACAGGTATCCACTACACTGTTAAAGCGGTATCTGTGTATGCACCTGGAGTTGCACCTGCCTCTAGCTACTTGATACTCTTGAGTGACTTTCAGCAAGCAAAAGATTTTTCCTTTTTTTTTTTTGTTGAGGTTTAAAATACAAATTTAAATGTGTGTATCAGTCTTTTATCACATAAGCACACGTAAATATTGACTTTGATGAAGAATACTGGATCCCCATGGGACTGGAGATAAGCAGATGCCAGTTGGCTTGGAACTGAAGCTGTTGAGATGGAATGGCAGGGTGTCGGCAGGATGTGGGATTCTAATGACTCAGTATCACTCAAAGTATCAAAGAAGTGAGACTAGTAGTAACTGCTTCACATAGACCGAAGGATTGTGCTCATGTTGCTCTAAAGTGCAACAGTGCCATCTAGTTTGCATTCCGTCACACAGCACATGCAGTTTCCCCCACAGGCGTGGAGAAATGAGAGCAGCTGAAGTTCACTGTGATCATGAAGAAGTGTCCTAGCCACCATGGAGGCTTTAGACAGGTAGATAGGTAAATACTTATGGATTCAGTTGCACAATCACAAGAACAGGAATTAGAAACAAGATAAGCGGTGGCACAAAATGGCTTGATGGATACCCGTGTTTGGCCAAGGAAAGATAATTATATCCCCGTAAAGTCTGGGGTATTGTGGAATCATGGAAAACCTGCGCTGCTGCGTCTGTGTCCGCTGCAGATCCTTCTTGTTAGCGGGATAACTCAAAAACTATTCCATGGATCATTTTAAAGTCTTATACCTTATACCCACATTGAACTTAGTGCAAGGAATAAGTGATTGTGGGAAAAGTCACACTTTATAGTTCCGACACAAAGTGGAGCTTTTCTCCAAAAGTTTTCGGGCTATAATTTCTCAACCTTTGGTCTGATTTAGTCCTAATTTGGTTTATATATGTCCTGTTTTACTCCAGTAGTTCAAATGGTACTTACTAGGGTTAGCTTTTCATGAGAACTCTGCTTTTCAGACATCACTTCATGAGCATTAGTTAGATTTAGGGGCATATGGCTCAAACTGAGGAGATCTATCCTATTAATAATCTATTTTACTCTAGGAATTCATATTTTGCTCACTTGGGGAGGTTAGTACGAAAAACCTTGTTTCCCAGACATGACTCAAAAACTATTCCATGGATCATTTTCAAAGTGTATACCTCCGTATACCTCAGTGTGAGGAAGAACGGAGATAGAGTTTTGTAAAGGTCTGTTTAATATTTCTGACACTAGGAGAAGCTCTAACTCCAAAAGTTTTTGGGCAATCATTTCTCAATCGTTTAATCCACACCTGGTGCATATGAATCGACTTTAGAAGATCTGTCTGTTATACATTGTGTTTTACTCTAATAGTACACATTTTACTCACTAGGGGGAGATTTAATTGAAACACAGTTTCTCGTCCGTTACTAAATCAAATGACGTCTAAATTTAGCTCATATCTATCGACACACAGAAATCTGTCTTGTTTTATTACTAAGCTCAGAAAAAAATAGTTAAATAGTAGCATGTTGCTGACCTCATAAATATAGTTAGGTTGAGTACATATGGACTGATGGAGATTATTTAATAAATTTTCATTTGTGGAGTCCAATCAGGGGGATCGCTTGTACAAGGCAGGGGATTGGGGGATTTTCAATTTGGTTTGGTTGCTGCACTGCCTACAAGTCTATGCTAAAGTGTATTTGACCGAATTTTAGAGTAGATGAGCCCACTTTTTTCAATATCGGTGCTTCCTCTGGCTAAACAACAGATAATATATAAACAATACAATAAAGTATGGTTGTGAAGATGTCTGAAGTGTCTAACAGGCAATGCAGGAATAGAATAATAATTATTTCTGCAGTTTTAACAGAGACGATCAGAGCCTCCATTTCAAAAAAGAACACATTATTTCTGTATTTATTCATTTCTAATAAATGTTCTTGTGTTGGACAAAAAGGATGCCAAAATGCAGATCTTAGGTCGGACAAAAGGAATGTGTTAACATTATTTTGAAAATTACTACTTTTGCAGTTTGATTTCGAAGATGACTCTGAAAAATAAGCCAAGGTAGCAATATTAAGAATTATATTCAGAGGAATCCAGACTTAACTCCTCTTCACAGATTCCCTGTCAAAACCAAATATGATGAGATCGTCATTGAACTCAGTCCTCACATCCCTTTTATGAATATTTTAGTTAGTTTCGGCAGGCAGGCCAGCCTTTATGTATTCAGTTGACTCGCTGTCAGCTGACACTTGAATGCTCCCACAGAGGCGTGACACCAACCAAATCCAACAACGGCCCAGAGGACCAGTGTGTATTTGCCCTAAATGAAAGAGACGTTTCATCACACACCATAATAATATGGTCTGTAACTCTCTATATAATGGCCTTGGTTTAACGGTCAGGGAAACAGCTGCATGATAAATGTCTCATCTAAATTTTAAGTGCTTTTTATTCACTTTTCTACAGTGCCACACATCCAACCTTCACTCAGTTACATTTGAAGGGCAGGTTTCCAACATGCCGTCAACATCTGCTTCAATAAATGAACCTTTTTAATGTGAGGGGAGCAGGCGCTGGATAATTATTAACCTGAAAATTATCTTTTGTTTACAGTGAAGACAAGACTTGAACATGAACAGGAAACATACCCCAAATTGCATTATGGGATGGAGGGGTTTCAGCTGAGATGTTGCTGTGCATTCATATTTTTTGTGTTTTTGTTTGTGCTTTGATATGAGTGAAGAAACATGAAAAGTATAAGTGAAAGGTCGTATTGAAAGGTTTTATTTGGCAAAATGTATTTTACTAGTACATTGGCTATTATATCCCATAAAAGTCTTGGGTATTACGGAATCTTCGTCAATCTTCGTCAATAATGCCGCTGCAGATCTTTCATGATAATGCGATGACTCAAAAATAGTTTTATTGATAACTATGTAATTTTATCTCGTCATAGACCTTAGAGCGAGGAAGAACTGGGGTCATAGTGGTAAAGGTCGGTTGATATTTCTTTTTTAATAATCAGTCAGTTAGTTTGAAAAAAATATAGTTTATGCACAACTCCTTAACAAATGTAACTATTCTGAAAATAAAAATGAAAACATATGCCTAATAAAAGAAATACTGTTTTCAGGATACAGAACTGAAATGCAGTGGTTCCCTGCTGTGAACTGTAAGAAGTAAAATTCACTTAAATTTCAGTGTTATTTAATTCCAGTTTGTCATTGATTAAGGGAATGGTTGTTTACATTTTTAATACAGCGTGTAAGTATTATATAAAATAAAAATATTTTATTATATAAAAACAGGTAACAGGTTTGTTGTTAAACTGAATGAATCAGACGCTCAGGGCAAAACACTTTATTATTTGTTTTTATAAATGCACAAACTTTCAACAAGCTGCTTGAGAATTTAACTGTACATCTTTTGAGCCATTCAGAAACCATGTTGCATAATCCAGTTGAGTTCGAGCTTCAGCTCAAAAACTGATGAACTGACATTCTTCATTAGAATTCTCTGTTAGAGAGCAGAGTTCATGCTTCCCGCAGTACGATGAGTCATGCTGGCCATGAAGCACTAAAGTATCCTCTATCATACACCACCCTGAACCAACATGCTCAACAGTCATTATAATGTTCTTTTTGTGAAATACAGTGTGTGGTTTACACCAAATGTAAACAGGACTCCTGTCTTCCAAACTGTTCAGCTGTCGACTGATCAGTCCACAGAATATTCTCCAAAAATGTCTCGGGTTGTCCAGGTCCGTTGTGGCAAATTTCAAATGAGTCTTAATGTTCTTTTCAATACTGGAACCATGAACATTGCCCTTAATTGAGCTGAGCGACAATGGCTGTTCCTTACATGCTCTCATTGGACATTTTCTAAACATCCTGTGGCATCTTTCACCATGTTCTTGGAGGACTTGAAAGGTCTGTCACCTCCTGGAAGGTTCACTATTATTCCGGGCCCTCTCCATTCATAAAGAATGTATCTGACTGTGGATCTGTGGAGCCCCAAAACCTTAGAATTAACTCTGTAACCCTTCTGAAAGTGATGCATTTCAATCATCTTCATTCTCATGTCTTCTGGAATCTCTTTGAATTTGGCACAGTGTGCTACTGGTGAAACCCACAAAACAACTTCATGCTTCTAAAAAGTCTTGATTAGATTGGTAATAATGAGGATTGGGTGTGTTTAGTCAAACTAAAGCCAGTTATTAATGCAATTGATATTGTTTTGCTGGATTTACTATCCAAAGGGGTAAATACTTATTCACAAAAAAAAAAAAAAATATTTATCTCCTTTAAAAATGGCCATTAATGATACATTTTGTCTTGCATTAGATACACACAATAAAACAGGAAACAAACAGTGGTCAACTTATTCTTCATAGCGCTGTATAATTGTGTATAGTCACTGTACGTCCTGCTATGTTGTTGGAAACACTCAAATTCTTCTCGACAGCAGAGGGTTCCTACAGCATCTCCAGGTTATTGGTATTTAGTTCCTGTGTTTACGACCTTTGATCCCATTGGTGCTGTGAGTGGCAGTGTTGCAAGGCTGACCTGCCTGGATGCCTGGATCCTGGAGGACAGTAATATATAATGTACTTATAAGGTGGGACTTAACGGAGAGCTAATTTGGAGGGAAAAGTAAATCAATAATCATGCTATTGAAAAAAAATGTTTCTCAAATTACTAATCTCATTCAGAGTTTCACAGAGTTGCAATTTTGTTTGAAGTCCATTCTCAACATTAAAAGTATATAAATATTTATCGTTAATGTCAATAAAACACCCCCACTGCCGGCTCAGGCTGTGAGCTCCACCTCCCCATGTTTTGGTATATACCTTTATTATATACTTATGAAAGCATCCCAAGCATCTTAGAGTTTACTGTGTCATCCTTCCACTTTAGTAAGCATCAGTGATCGTAAGGGAAGAGTATCCCCCTCTGAGAGCGTCCCCTTGCTCCCCCTCCTCTTCATCCTTGTCCATGATAAATGAGATGATATTTGGGTCTCTTAATTAAAGAGCTATTTCAGTACCCCAATGAACATGTGGCTCCAATCTGATGTGCCCATAACTGTCTCCTGCTCTGTGTGTCTATGTGTGCGTGTGTGTGTGTGTGTGCGTGTGTGTGTGAGTACCTGCAATGATTAGTCTACAAAATTTTTCTTGGGCAAGAGCAAATCATAGATACACACACGCACAAACACACAGAAAATTCTCACACATTGTTCATTTAATCTAATTGATCCTTTTCTTAATCAAACAGTACAATGTAGTGAAATTATTTTCTGCATTAGACCAATCCCTGAGGGAGCAGTGGGCGCCCACGGAGGTTGAGTTTCAGGGTCTTGCTAAAGGACCCTACGACATCGAACCGGCTACCTTCCATTCTTCTGATTGGGAGACGGTCGCTCTACCAACTGAGCTACAGCCATCCATTACATTTACATAAGAGGTTAAATGGGACAAAGCTTATTAACCAAATGAACTTCATCAGCACCTCAACTGGCATTCCCTCTTCATCAAGGTCAACATATAGAAACAGGTGGCCACGACTGGCGCTCAGAATCTCTCTTTGAATTGTCTTTGAATATGAAAGTCTCTTATCTTGGGTCTCATGTGGACAGTTGACCAGCCAGCCCTACTGTGGGTCATGAGGGTCTTTGAAGACTCATGAATCTTGATTATCTGCTGGATCATTGGCATAACATGATTCAGAGTGTGAATGATGATGGGACCGTCTGGGCAGAGATGTCAAACAACATTGTATATGGTTTATACTGTAGGTGGTGGCGTACACCCCTATCTCTATTTAGAGCAGCTTCTCAAATAGTGGGGTGCGCCCCCAGGGGGAGCGCGTGTGACCCCGGGGAACATGCTTTTTTTTGCTGCAGGGAGTAGGGGTCTTTTGCACCGAACAAGAGCACACAGCACAGAGCAGGAGGTATGAAGTGCAGATAACAAACCTTTAAGAGACACCATGGAAAAATATTTAACTGGGATGAAAAGAAAGGAGAGAGACGGAGACAATGAGACAAACGTAAGTCTCCCGAAAGCTTAGACGAGGAAATATGACGAAGCGTATGTTGTTCTTGCAGAACAAACGGTGGGCTTAGCCATTTTGACTATTCAGGTATGCCCAACCAGATATAAATCTGGCTCCCTGCCTTAATCGGTCTGAGACCACCGACTGCGTGGCTGCGTTGCGCCATATATAGCAGAGTCGCCAGTCCCCATGTCTCGGTAGAAGAGTAAAACTCCGTAGTGTGCAGCTAAACTACACTATCTCGGGGCGTCACTCCCCTGTCAGCTCTACCAAGGCTTGGAGGATCTCTCTGCTGCGATTTTCATTGCATTGTCCGTCCCCCACCACATGGAGGTGGATCCCACCGGGGACGTTTTATATATTGTGCTCCTGAGTTAAAATGTTGCTGGACAATTTGAATTTATTATTATTTATTGATTACATTTGATTTTATTTTTCAGTATCAAATGATCAAAAAATGTTTAAAGTTTAAATAAGGATTGACATTTTTTTTTTTATTTCAGGCAAATTGATGCACTTTAAGTCTTTTCTGTTACAGACTAAAAAACAATGTCAATAAAGTTATTCTTTGTTGTAAGTTGATCTATATTTCTTTCTTTCTAATTTATGACAATTTTATAGACAAATGATACTATTTACAATTGCGGCGGAGAGTTGGGGGCCGCGAAATGTTTACTTCTTCCTAGGGGGGGGCGCAACAGAAAATAATTGAGAAGCACTGATTTAGAGAGAGCTGTCCCAATTTGACACACATGGCTGCCTTCCTTCCTCTCTCCAACCTTCCGTCCTCTCCGTGCAGAAAGAGAACGTTGCCGTCTTCAAATGCGTCTTCTCTCTGCACCCCACCTGCAGGGGGGTGCAGAGAGACCTGTCTTAGTCTTCCATACTTATGTCACCAATTTACCAAGGACTTAACACTCCTCGGTCAAGAGATTAAAATCTGTGGTGGCTAAACCCTTAGCATCGTTAATTCCATTCAGAGGGATGACGCAGAAGAAAAAGATGTGGCCTACGGTATCCAGCCAAAGTCCGAATATGTAGGAGTCTTGCCACCACTTTTGAACTAGTGGTAACAGCTGGGTCTGAGGACTTAATATGCTGATAGGGAGAACTTTAAACGTGAAACACACTATAACACCGAATACAGGTCAAACAAAAGTTGGCTTTACGTAGAGAATAATTTGATTAATATATAAAAAAAACACAGACTTCTATCTCCTCTCTGTAATTATTATGCTCTCTTTTGGATACAAGATCAACTAAATGATGCCTGCTCAGTGTAGGGATCCAGAGCGACTCAAAAAAGTTAAGGTTAATTACATTAACTCCAGAGAAATAAAAAACATATCTGGCCTAGATATTATCATTAAGTTTAAATCTCGGTATAAAGCAAACTTTTCTATGTTGGAGAAATTCAGGACCAGATTTATATTGTGGAAAATGCTCCCAGTTTCCATGATAGGAAGAGTTCAAATGTATTGGTCCCTTTGAATTTTTCTCCAATTTTATTTGTCCCAAGTCATATACAGATCGAGCAGCTCCCTTAACTGCTCTATCTCTTCCAGTGTACCTATATATCTTAACATAGCCCCTTTAAAAAAGAACCTCTGGTTCCATTTATCTGTAACCATAGAACAGGACCAGGAAGTGCCATCAATGCAAGTATAAGACAACCGGATTTCCTATCTTACTATTGTGCAGCTAATCACCCTCGTCTCATCCTGGCTGGATGAGACGATTGTTCTCAACTGTTGTCTGGAAATAGAACAAGAAGACGGCACCACTCTAAAACCATGCTAACACTATAACGACTAGCTGCTTTGTAAATTTCCCCTATTGGTCCTAAAATAAATCATTTAACAGTAATAATCGTGTGTTTCATGTGTTGTACTATTCAGAGTTGGAAGTAAGCGACAAAATAGCTTCAGAAATAGCGATAGCTTCAGCTCAGAGCTCTATCCTATTCTTGTCAGCGCAGAGAGTTGTGGGTAAATAATGTTTAGGGATTTCTAAATACAGGGAGCCTTCCTATTGTTAAACAGCTTTGTAAGAAATACAAATTGGCCACGAGAGATTGCTTTAGGAACTGTCAGATTAGACACTTTGTAAATTGTATTTGTATGTCCCTGAAAGTCACGTCTGTGATGCTTTTTGCTTGCCCGGTATGATCTATGTTGATAATGACATTAAATGGAAGCCCCTAAAGTTTAATATCTGAAAAATTGAATATCCAGTATTACCATCCTGGTCGTAGATTGAAACAGTGTAAACTGCCTCAGCTAATGTGACGCTGGATTGAGGTACATATTCTCATGGTGCTTGTATATGTTCATAGAAACCCAAAGGATTTTTCCAGTGCTGATGGGCTCACAGGTAAAGAGCTCAGCAGTAGGAGTGCTTAGAGAAGATCCAAACTGAGACTGTATGCTGGAGGCCCCAGAAAAAGAAGCTAATGAGATAACGGCTGGAGATGTATGCAGATCTGGCGATACAAAGGACTGCAACATGTCAGTGAATGTGTAATTCAGGATCATTTTTTAATGTTTTGGTTGTACAGTACACATTTAAAAGAGTGAAAAAGATCTTCCTCCACTTCCTGGTTTAGGCACTCATTCTTTATCCTCTTTTCCTCACCTGTCTTTTCTCCAGGCAACACTGAATGAGCGCTGCATGGAGTTTACTGACACTGAAGCAAGGCATTTAATTCACAAAAAAAGGGAAAATGCAGAAGAAGAAGAAAATGACTTGCACTGGCTAAGCAGGCAGTTATAGGGGAGAGAAATAAACACCTCTAAAAATGATGTATTAATGTTTTATATAAGTCTGGTGTTTGACCGATACATCTAATATATAGTCCGTAAAGTTGATTCAGTCTTAGCTACATATTTAAAGTGTATCCTTCCCACAGAGTGATTGAACTGATCCGCTGTGGGGGAAGGACAGGATTCATTGAGAATGAAAGGGAAGATAATGCCATCTAGTGGTTATTGATATTAATGCACTTAAGTCACCATGCCTGTAGTGTGCTGTCTGACAATAACGAAAGTCAATGTGCTGGACTCCTGCAGATGGATAACAGACTTCCTGTCTGAGAGGAGGAGGCACGTGAAGCTGGTTCAACAGGTCTTGGGCTCTCTGACAATCGGCTCAGGTTCCCCTCAAGCCTGTGTTCATTCCCCTCTACTATTCTCCCTTTCAACCAACAACTGCTCTTCCATTCACCAGTCCGTCAAGCTCCTGAAGTTTTTAGGCGACACCACCCTCATTGGGTTCATCTCCGTTTGAGATGAGTCGGCCTGCAGGTGAGAGATTGACCACCCCTGGGATCTGGTGGAATCAGAACAATCTGATGTTCAACGTGGGGAAGATAGTGTAGATGGAAATCAGCACTTCCCACATCCATCACCCTGTGTGATTCCCCACAGCCCTGTGGAACTGTCATGTGATGTACTAAAAAAGGCAAGAAGAGAATGTTCTTCCTGCAAAAGCTGGGGAAGGTCAACCTCCAACAGCAAAATGGTGCTCTTCAACACCACCTTCAGGGATTTCATCCACGCCTCCTCCATCGCCATCTGATACCTGCTGCCACTGGCAAGGACAGCCTGCAGGGTATCATCCACTCAGCAGAGATGGGGATTATTTGCAATCTGCCATCGCTCCAGGACCTGAACACCTTTAGGACCAAACACCATCAGTACTAAAACCTCACACCATAAAAAAACGTTTCTTCCCATCCCCTGCAATAAAATATAACTAGAATAACGTGTTCAGTCAGTGATTATAGGTTGATAAGTTTTCTGCTTTTTCTGCCACCATATCACATTCTTGTTGGTTTAAAATACTTGGCCATCAACTGTTTTCCGATTCTGGTGCTGCTGCATGAAATAGATGATCTTTGTGTTGTCTTTTTGTCCACATGCATCACAACAGTGCGGGAATGTGTGTGTGTGCAAGGTAGCATGGTAAGAAGAATTACAGCTTTTCTGCTTTTGTGCAAGTCATGTACTCCTTCTCTTAAGATAACGTGTACGGGATAGTTTGTTTACTGAAGTAGAATCATTCCATCACCAGATGTTGGATTATGAACATCTAAAAAAGATCCTCGGAATTATCTAGGCTCTGCCGAAACCAATATTACCTGCACGCAGCATAAACCGCTTCTACCTGCAGCAGTGCGACTGCAGTCTGCGCACATGCATAGAAGGCAGCGTCATAATATCAACAGCACTCACTGTCTTCCCTCTCACCACGCCGTGCTGCTTATTTGTGTGTATTTTGCGCTGCATTTTGTGTGTCTGCTCAGCCTGTCAGGCCTCATCTACTCAACCACCATTTTTACTGCTCTAAGAGCATGACACAACTAATCCAGAAAGGCTTGTTCCCTGCACAGAACATTCCCTCTTCTCTCGCCGCCCTTTCCTCTTGCCCACGCCATGCCTCCATTTCTAAAATTCGTGCTGCTTAACGCTCCTCATGGCGTCGCCCCCTGTGATGCAGTGGATGGGTGTGTGTTTGTGTGTCACGTCACACTGTTGTTAGAGAGGAAGAGAGAGATCAGCCACCACTGTAATTGTCAGTGACGTGTGTGTATTAACAGAGAGACTGTTGGTTAATTGGCAGCTGTTGCTGGGGGTTTGATGCAAATGCGTTGTGAGCGACGGAGGAACTGTGGTGTAACCTTGAAAACAAGGGGATGCTCTGCCATAGTGTTTGTGCATATGTTTGAATGTGTGGATGTGAGTATGTGTGTGTGTGTATTTGTGTGTGTGTCTGTGTGTATCTGACTTCCCACTAGTAATAAGGGAATATTTGATTCTTAAATGGACCCAGATACAAGGAAGATGAATTGAGGTGAAAACAGATACACATCGCCACTTAAAGTACGACGATAGACGATGGTTTTGTTTGCATATGTTGTTTTGTTTGCGTTCCTCTTAAGAATCAGTTAGAGTAGATAAGTACCCTCTTCAGTTTTGGCAGAAACTTAGCTTGTTTACCTTAGAAGACAATGGTTTTTCAATGAACTCCTCTTTGAAGCTAATAATTCATTGAATCATTTCATTGGTGTTGATGCAAATGAAATCTATCTTGCGCGACTTATCAATCCTATTAAACGTCTGACCTGATATGACCTGTCGTCACCAGTGGTTATTGGTTATTGGATGCAAGTATCAGCCAATGCCGCCCACCGCCTTCCCCTGTGCTGCTGCTGGGAAGTTAGCCTGGCGGCGCTGAGCCAAGTTGAATCCTCTGGACTACCGGATCCCTCGGTTTCATGAGTCTTCATATTTGCTTTGACGACAAGGCTTGGCCCTCCGTTGTTTCCTCTTGTTATAAATAATAAGTATGATCCCTCATTTGCCAAAACACAGTATATATATGACATAATAATACCTAAAAAATATATTCTTACTTTTATCTGAAAGTTTGCTAAAAAGCTTAGTTATGAATATTATATGCCATTTATTCAAAGAGATACCCCCTTAACCCCCTCTAAAAACATTACCAACCATATATTCTATAATATAAGCTCTATTTACAGTCCCCAATATTCCGTGATTGTGGGCGGGAGACCGAAATGTGCACCGAAATGGAACCCACACAGATGAGTCACCTGCAAACTTCACACAGAAAGAAAAAGCACCAGGTTGGGATTTGCACGAAGTACTTTCTTCTTATGAACCTGTCCTCCATGCTGCCAAGACCGCTCGAGACAGAACACTGTGGAAGATAGATGGTGTAGTTTTTGTCCAATATGTTTAGATAGAGTGAAATCATTTTATTTTCAATTCACGTCAACACATTTTAAAGCTAATTATCTAATTATCAGAACTACATTGGATTTAATAGCGAAATAAAATCAGTTAAATGAACCTGTTAAAAACGAGTATCGTTGAGACGGGGTTGAATTCAATTGTCAGTGAAAGCTGTTTGTTTTTAATTAAGTTGGGCAGAAACGTAGCTCTTTTACCGTAGCATAGACATGCCTGGAACATACATTCCCTGTAATATCAGTAGGCACATAAATTCACACACCCATATGCAAGCACACACTTCCAGCTTGCTCATATTGGATAGAGGTCCTTTGGCTTAAAGGCTCAACATGCTGCAGCGTTGAACTATTGTCCCACTGGGACAGAACATCTCTAGAGATCCATTCTGAGAGCCTATTATGCTGATAAAAGACAAAAGAGAAAGTATTGGAGAAAAAGAAGCCTGCGCTGCCCGGTGGAGACTCAGCCCAGACAACACGGAGCAAAAGGCCAAGCTTTTACTGTATGTTGACAAAGCGATAGCACTGAAGGAGAAAAGGTGAGGGCTAATAGATTACCACCTAGACTTGACTGCAGTAACCCAAAACCTCAGCTTTAAGCACACACATACACACACACACACACACACACACACACACACACACACACACACACAGGGCCTTACATATGCAACCTCAGACTGCAGTCACAGAAATGCTGACCTGGTCACAGCCTTGTTCTTGTAACCCAACTATTCCTCTCCCCTGCTTCGCCCTCCTGTGAATTTTCCTCCGCTCTTTTACCCACTCTCCACCAACACCACCTCACTCGTCAGCCACCACAGCACAACTATGAAGATATAGCCGCAGCTTTGTATATAGATATCGAATAAAGCGCTGAGCACAAGGTCATTTTTGCTAGAGAGAAACAAAGAGACCTGCATGTATAGTGTGAATAATGTGATGTAAGAATGTGTTCTGTTGTAATGAAGACAGATAAGCTTTCAATGGGATCGCCTTTATTTCCCCACGGCTCTCATTTATCCGGATCCTCGCGGGACTGGCAGTTAATAAGCTGTTAAGATCGCCCTTTTTCTGTTTATCTAAAGTTCAAACAACGTCGATATTGAAGAGATTACATGTTGGGAAGGGTCTGGATGTTAATGCACTTGATGTTTTGACAATGTCTGCAGAAATAGTCAAGTTGCTTTTCAAAGAACGACCCAGGGTTGACATCTCAGCATACTGCTTTTATTTATTTATTTTCTTTACAACACACAGATCGAGGGACTGTGTGTCCAAACAGATCATAACTTAGGTCCCTTTTAGGAGGTTTTAGACATCCCTTGACAGTCACACAAGCGGCCGCTGATACAAGGGGACAGCTCTTTGTTGCCGCTGTTTGGGTTTAAGAAGTTGTCTGTAGTTATTATAGAGAAGTCATCATGGTTGTCACGAAGCAGTTGTGCATACTACAAACACATTTTTAAATAATATTTTAGATCATTGCAGATGTTGTTATAAATCTAGTACCACTTTACAATAAGACCCTAATAAGGGTTTATAAATGGTTTGTATCCAGTTTACTGATTAATACGTGAACTCTTTATGGATCATTAATAAGCTGCTATAAATCATTAGATATAAAGGGTAACAGAAGCCTGTTGCTTGCCAAATGGTGAGCACACATATACTGCTTAGTCTCAGAATAGAACGTCTAGCTGTAACTTGACATTGCCAAATAGTGAACTCACATCGTTTATTGAGAGCAATGTTATAAGTTGTTTATGAAAATGTTCATATATGACTTTATTCATAAATCAATTGTAAACCTTGAAAAATCCTTTGTAAGGGTAGTCTTAAAGTAAAGGGGTACCAAAAATCCTTAATTCAACGTGTGAGTGTCACCATTTCCGGGCAATCTCGTAGAAAAATGGCTGAAGGATGCACAAAATGTCCCTTAAATGAAGCGACAGGGATTTGGATCACAGCATAATCCCCTCATGTTTGGGGATGATTGCATAAATGCAATAATGCCGACTCATTTTACACAGCAGAGCCAGGAGGTCCAAGTTTCATCCCACTTTATTGGATTGCGCGGTAGCTTTTGCCAATCACAGGAGATAAATGCACGGCTTAATTTGCCATCAGAGGCTACAAAGCGAGAGGAGTCCTCGTTAAGATGGCTCGCCATCATAGTGCTGTTGTCATGGGGGAGAAGACATTCAAACTTAATTCAGAATCTGCTTTTTGGTGCTCATCTTTGATGTCGTTTTTGAAACATCAAATGGCTTGATGGCATGAAATCCAGCAACTTATTTCATACAAGATTCAATCAAGTTGGCATGAACGGATACAATCGTGTCGGGTCAGTTTTTAGTCCAGCCTGGATGCAAGTTGTACAGAAACTGAAAAAAATATTTATTTTTTCACTTAATTTGTACTCTTTAGATCAATCTGACTAAATCATGGAAACTATTTCCACATGATTGAATGGGTTTCTTTCAACAAATGCCATTCTGTTGGGCCAGTTTAAAGTATTTGGGCTATAAGCTCCATTTTGGGGAGTAACTTTGTTGCTGCAAAATTAGTTGGATCAACCTAGTTAAATAAAGTTGGACTTATTCCAAGTGCACTTAGATAAACCAGCCGTATGATACTGATCCAACCCGAGTATATCAAGTTAGATCAACATGATTGATTAATACTGACATAGACCCATTTAATCATTTGGATATACATTCATTCATTCATTCATTCATTTTCATTAAAAAAGTTCTTCTTTTTTTTATTTTAGCACATCAGGGTTGCCATACCTTCCTGATACAATCATCTGCCATGTGGGAGGTTAAAAGTGTGTGGCCACATCGGTTAGGTGACATAGGCACAGACACGGAGAAGTGCTGATTTGATACGGTGTGAATTGATCAGAGTTGAAACCACACAGAGGGATGGCGGTGCAAGAGAGTCATCAATACCGTGTACTGAGCCGAGCATTGATTAGTACTATCTTAGACAACAGGGCGGAAGTCTTTTCTTTATTTTGCATTCACACAAAACCGTTGTCTCTATATCTCCTTGTATTCGTACCCATGCTGTGTGCTGGGTGAGGAAGAGGGTTGTAGTAGTTTCAGGTGAACGTCCGACCTGCTGCCAGTAAAATCACTGACTGAATCTGAATACCCCTTTGAAGGGGCTGGCAGTAGTAGTGGTCTCATCTCATTGAGTCTCTGACATTGAACTGAGGACAATTAAGTGCTGTTCAATCCTCCTGTCTCTCCCTTCAATCTCCACATGACTGCTTTAAGTAAACTTGATTTTGGTCGTATGCCCATTATAGCCTTCTTTTTAGAAATCTCTTCTCCCAGAGGTCCTGAGTCACCGCGGTGGTATCTATGGTAATGCCCTTCCCTTTCATAGTGGTTTCCATATGCATGTGCGTTTGTGTGTGTGGATGGTCATCTTATCAGCATGGTTGATTGTCTTTTTTTTCTATTAGTGCTTAGATTCTCAATCAATCTTTATTCAATAGCGCCGATTCACAACAATAGTTGTCTCACGGTTCTTTCCAGAAAGATCAGGTCTAGAGCAAACTCTTTATATAATTTATATAACTTATTATTTATTAAACTTATTCTTTCTCATACTTTTATCTTTAGTTAGTCGTTCCATATAATATATAACATTCAGCATTTTCAGCCATTGGGCTTTTGTTGGTGGTTCTGCTCTGCACCTTCTCCTTGTTATGGACTTTTTACAACCTGCACATAGAATTTCCATCAGATATTTGCCTGCTTTCAATACAACGTCTACGATCATATTGTCAAGGTATAGTGCGGTGATTGACTTAAATCGTGTGAATTCTCCCGAATTTTGGAAATAAGCATATAAATTAAATAATATGAAGTCGAATCCAAACTACACAAGAATGTGGCGCATTAATAGCCCTCCATTGTCCCCAACATGTTTATGGGACGATTGGAATTTTCACCAGTTGTAATTCCCTGAGTAGAGACCAACTGAGGCTGTACTGCATGCACCCCCTGAGCAATTTGGACAAACATGCCAACAGAAACACAGAACCTGCAGAATCATAAATGACTGGCTTGTTAAGGACATAAGTCCTCATGAAGTTGAAACAGTCAGATGTGTTCCTGTTTCCTGGTGCCACAGATGTACCGCCGATTTGTGTTACCTTTTGCATGCAGTTTGCGACGCTGATGTTTGACATTGAAACAACCTCGTATTGAACCAGGCAGAGAAAATCAAGAGATCCCTCAAGGGCATCGGCTCATTAACTTTCAATCCCCTGAAGGACGTTTCGGCGTTTCAGTGTGTGAGAAATCTATGTACCTGTCCATAAGCAACTTCGCTTCTTGTTGCTCCTCATTTATTGCTTAAATGCGTAAAAAGTTCTGTTGGTTTGTTTTCACCACGAGTGCCCAGCTTGTGTACGAGTTAAGCGTGAGATGATATCAGTTATTCACCTGCTCTGTAAGGACACAGTGGCTGAATGCCGCAGGAAGGCTTGGGGTCAAAAGGCCTAAACTCAGTTGTGCTATGATACACTTGATTAACTACAGCTGTCAGTGAGGTTGGAAGGTCCTTGTCCCTCTATTCTTTCTGCATGACATGTAGACGCCCCAACTCCATGTGACCTGCTATCATCCATTATGTCTCCCTTGGTTTTTCAATATCTCCTGACAGCACAGAAACTTGCTGCTGCAGGGGTCAGCAAGGCTGACAGTGATGCTGTGCTCCAGTGCTGCCTAGTCTGGATCCGCCTCCAGTGTTAAAGACAAGATTGTAAGTGTTTAGAATCCCCGAGAGCGGAAATTTCTAAGTGTAATGACACAACGTTTTGCTGAACTACAACATGATTTTAGCACTGGCTGGCAGTTTGCATTACTCCAACATTGGACTGAGATTCTAATTTTAGAAAAACTGATAAAATACGTTGAAATGCTAAATAACATAGGAAATGTGAATATTATGCAATGCAGCTCCAACGTTATATAATCGCACACTGGAAGATTAGATATAATGAGATGCATGTAGTGTGTAAATGATATGTGGAAAAGCATATATATCATCTGTATGCAAACATCTGGGTAATATATGCATATTAGAATGTGAAAGTCGGGGTTGACACTTCAGACTCGTGTCTGAAGAAGTGGAAGAAGAACATTGTACAACATATAATGGATGTATTGAATGGATTTTGATTCCGTTCTTATTGACTGACTCTGCATAGCATAGCCTAAAATAGGTTTGTGCCACTGCATTCTACACTCAGATGAGACACGGACGTCTTCATGTTTTAAGGATTTCTTTCATGTTTTTAGGTGCGGCTATTTGAAAGTATTAAATGACTGCACCTTAAAGAGTCTTTCATTGCATAAATATAATAGTAGAATTACATGAATTCGATTTATTTGATTAAGATAAGATTAGATAAGATAGCACTTTATTGAGCCAAAAGGAAATTCTGGTGTGAGATTTGTCAAAATTACAGTAACAAAAAAATACAATGAGTGAATAAGGAGAATAGAATATGAATATCGGTGAAGCTGTAAAACATTTAAAAAAAGAAAGGTAAGTGAAAATTGAAAACCAGTGCCTGTGAAAATAAGTAACATATAAGGAAGTAAAGTAACACAGTATTATTGTACATAAATAATGTAGGTTTAATAATAATCTAAAGTAAAAGCAAAATATGAACCAGAGACCACGAATAACTGCACGATAATAAGCGTACGATTGCAAATGATAATAAATATATGAATAAAAGTTAATGAAAAACCAGTGCCTTCGAGTAACAGGATAATAATGAACGTACTATTATTCCACATAATAATTATACTGTTGAGTACTGGAAGTAATATTGAACATAAAACACAGTTTGGCAATATAGTAATATAATATTTCAAATGGTACTAAATGTACTGCTGCACTTGATAATTATGCTGGAAATAATACTGTCCATTACAATGAATTATTATGATTATAATATTATCTATAAAAGTGAAATTAACCTGTTCTAATCAAACAGCGGGGCTGGAACATGTACGTATGAAGAAAAAGCCCCATTTTACAAACACCCCTTTCATGTGGAGGCTTTGAAAAGTCTGTCGTCTTTTCTCTCTTAAAAATATAGTTCAACAACACGGATGTAGAGGACACCAGTGCGTTTCAGGTCCTTTTCCATTTTCATGGAGGTCCTATTTCTCCAGTTAGTTTTAATTTATTGGAAATGCTCCCTCAGCACGAGCAGAGGGTATGAATGAAGCGCCTTCCTCATACTGACGCATGATGAGCCTACCTTAAGAACAGGCCCAAGCCTACCTACTGATCATTACAAGCAAGCTGGCTTTAGCCGTCCCGAAGGCCAGGGGGGATTTTTTTTTGACCCACCCACTTTGAATCAACATGTGAATGGTTAATTCATTTTCACTTTCTGAACCACCACAGATGGCCATGGCCTTCTCTACGAGTGATGAAGTCGTAGCCAATCAGTGAGCAAGCTCCAACCTTTTCTCTGCCAAGCAATAACAATCCCAAAAAATTTGATTGGATAACTCTGTTTTGCTTTTTTTCAGCGCAGTAACCCTTTCTCTTCTGAAGCAAACATGATGGGAAACGAGACCCAAATTAGATAAAGAAGAGAATTATTATTAAATGAAATAAATTAAATATGACATTTGAAATGCTGATATGATTGGCCTTCTCTGAAGGCTTAGAAGGCCCTGAGGGTGCCCTTCTGCAGTACACCACAGTTTATCCTGCAAGTACAGAAATCCAATGCATAACACAATTATTACTGAGCTCTGGAAAAAGTTTCCCATCAGATGTTACTGCTGAGACACTGACAGTAAAACCACAATGACAAGCAGACCGCCATTTCTAAAATTCGAAAGTAAAATACTGCAGAACCGCATTTTTTAATGTAAAGTATGAGATGCAAGAAATTTCAAGGTAAATCAAATCACATCATCACAGCTCTATTACTACATATCATATCCCCTTGACTGCACATGGAATTTGCACCTGATCTTTTCCAATCCAAATGTGTCTTTCTACCGCGCCCTCTTCACACTTTAGATGTTTTGAAATAAAAAAGAATACGACTAATGTAGCACGGCGTCATTGAAAAGCCTTATCAAAGAGCACAAACACAGCAGTTACACTCAAAACACACCACACATGCATGCAACAATGCAGCCAGATGAATGGTCCCTGACTCACCACAACACAATAGCGTTAAATGAAATCACTGATGTCAGAGTCACCGAGAAGCCCTCCTCTCACATCACTCATTCGCTCACACATGCAAGGATTGCCTAATAAGGACGTCTTTGTTTGCAGGGGTAATGAATTCGGGATTGGGCAAAATTTGGGAGGTGCGTATGATCATTGCCAGTCCGTTATGCAAATCAACAGCGTTTCAATTGTTCTCGAGACGCCCTGGTATGATTATAGAATTTATAATTTGCTTCCTCATCATCTTCATATCTTTTTCTGTCCTGTTACTCAAGTGCCTCTTAATTTTATGGGTACATCTTTTACATGAGCTGAACCTGAACCTTACCCTCCCCATTTAATCTGCATTGCTTATGACACTGTGCAGCTATGTTGTACTGGACATGTCCTTTTTTGGACATCTCGAAACAAAGCTGGTATCAGCTGTTGTTAACGAGAGAGTGCACACGCAGCTATTACTTCCGCCTCTGCACCCTTATCCCTGCTGCTGGCAGCAACCTGTTAAAGATGATTGAGGTAGGACACAACCCAAACAGGTGGCAACTTCGGGGTCACTCATGCGTAAGGAGCCTCAGCTGAGCTGGTCAAGGCAGATTCTTCTATCTTTGACCCTTCAGATATATGCAGGTGTTCTGATGTTCGGAACCCAAGTCATTTAGTCCCTGAGGGGAAACATTAGCAGAGATAAAAACAGTCTATGCGACAGACCTACCTGAAGTAATGCATAAGTATCATAAGTAGTGTCCCTAAGCAGATTGTGTTTATTTCAGATACACAATGTTTATCTTCACTTCCACAAAAAATTGTTATCATTAGTATTCACTTGTATTTATCATGGTGAGCATAACATCCAAGTAGTAAGATGATATGAAATGACTCAAAAACAACCATCGATCTGCCATCCGTGCTCACTGGAGCTTTGCAGGGTTCGCATTGAGCAACAAGTCGTGTACACCCCTTATCTACCACAGGCACATAGACAGCAATTCCTACCCAATCTCACACAGTCTCACTGGAAATTTACTGTCAAATAATCTGCATATATCTTTTATTGTGGGAATGAACTGAGACCTGTCACACATTGGTGAAAACAGTGTTAAATAATACTTTATTACTATATTACCACTATATAACTAGTTGACAATTTGCAGAAAAGATGAGCTAAACTATGTTTTTAAGATCCCTGCTGACTGATACACCTAAAACAGAGCCACGGTATCATTCGTAATAATCCAAATAATATTATTGCAACATATCCATGAGATTAGAGAGGATAGAAATACTCTGTATCTTTATCACCAATATGAACCCGTTAAATGAACAAAGGTTGGAAACCCCAACAAACGTGAGTATGTTGAGTATTTCTGGGGAATGTTTTGAGTGCTGGATGCATGAAATGCACAGAAATACTGTATTTAGCATGTTTCAGCGTTTCCAATAAAGGCTTTACGACCTTTGCGTGTGACATTTGAATGTAGGTAATATGCAACAACACATGGTCGGCACAGACCTCTACCAAACTATTACTCATCAGCAGTATGTATTTCTCCTGCACTATTCTCTTAAGAGGTCCACAATTTGGTTTCCTCCCTATTTTGCTTCTTTTTTTTATTACATCTTTTTAGTGTGCATATAACTCCCCCTGTTTGGCATACCTGGTATTTTACACCCAAAATCCATCTTCGGGTTCAAAATCCAATTTTATTGGCAAATTTTGGTCTCATTGGGTTTGGGTATACACCTATGCCAGAGGGAGGGTCCTCCTGGTCCTATCCCACATAAACTGAAGAATAACAAGAACATTGTTGTACTTTTTATCAAATTGGGTTATCAAACAAAGAATTTCAGCGCAATTGATTGATGATTGATTATTTAGAATTTAACAGTATTACAGTATTATAATGATGTTAGAGACTTTTTTTCATCCAAAGATAATCAAAGATAATCCGGCGAGGATAGATATATTGGTATTTCCTTGTGTTTAATCACAGATTACTCACACAGAGTAACAGGTACAATGTTACTGAAAACATGGAAAATACATTATTATTTTAGTTCTTACCTCTCCATAGACACCAAATTACTGCAAATACAACTGTAATTTATTCTGGGTATACCATCATCCCTGAAAGCAACAGTACATCCCTGAAAAGCCCCCAATCCCCTGTGTTGACGCGTAATCTCCTTGATTGAGCTCTTCAAATTAAATGTGACTCATTAATAATCTCAGTCCATATTGAGTCAATTTAACTATTTCTATGAAGTCGGCAAAACACTCAAAGTTCCCACAGTGACTCCATAATGAAGATGAATACATTTAAATATTTTTTCTGAGCTCAGTAATGAGCTTGTTTTTCATATGAGCTAAATACATTTAGACACAATTGGATTTATGGTTTGGAAGTTATGGACAATAATCTGTGTTTTCCAAAAAAAGATCCTTTTCTTGTCGCGTTAATATGAAAGATCTGCAGTGGATGATTCTAGAACATGCCTATTTGGGGATATAGGCCTGATAACCAATGATCAGAAGAAGTTAAAAGAAAACATGGCTGTTTAGCTGATTCAAAACGGATTAATTATGAAATGAGAAAAAAAAAAACATGAAACTGTAGATCTCTGAAGAGGGGCTGCATCTAAAAACTAATTTCAGTGTGTGGTCCCCTTGGATTATTCTATGCTCCCTATAATTTTCCTTTCAGGGGAATCGGGTCTGGGTAATTATGGATTAAGATGATTGTGAATGCCGGCCATCCTCTCGATAGCATTCATCCAAACCAATATCCGCCACTCCTGGCTCACTAATGGAAGGGGATAACATATCATGATAATGTGGTGAAATATTTTGAAATCATTTTCACATGACTCTTCTCAGCACCACCTTGAAAAAAACCGTTACTGAAAGATGTGGCCCTAATGTATTGGTCAATTCTCAAGTCAGCCACAACCTGCTATTATAGTCCACTTACACTTTCCACTATTGGTTGGTATGACATTTAATATGGCGAACCTTCAACAGGAGCAGACAAACAAAAGACGCAGTGACTAGGACGGAGTGGAGAGAATGATAGTGAGGTTACGTCTGAGCGTGTCTGTCTCCACAGACGTTCACCACGCTGCAGCATCACAACAAGCATCACCAGGTGCATTGGAGCAAAACCTACTCTGCGTGCGTGAGAGAGAGGGAGGGAGGGAGTTAGGGGAAGGAGGGGAGGTGGGAGGTAGGGGGGCGTTGTCGCTGGGGGCAGTTGAAAGGAGAAGAGACAGGGAGAGACGGGGAGAGAGAGAGGAAGAGAGAGCGAGAGAGAGAGAGGGAGAGAGCGAGAGAGACGGAGAGAGAGAGAGGGAGAGGGAGAAGAAGAGAGAGGGAGAGAGAGAGGGAGAGAGAGAGGAAGAGAGCGAGAGAGACGGAGAGAGAGAGGGAGGGAGAGGGAGAGGGAGAGGGAGAGGTGGTTGGATTTGCGTTGAAGCCTGTGCTGTTCGGGACATGCGCAGGAGCGTCAGCAGCAACGGCAGCGACACTGCGCTGAGTTTCCGCCTTGGCTGAGCGGCGTACACAGCCGAGAGGGGAGGGGAGGGAAGCCGAGAGGACGAGCGGATCCACCGAGACGCAGTGGAGCACAGCACGGACTCCCAGCAAATTACAGCGACGCACCAACATCCCCCAGCAGCACCCTCAATCCAAATCCAGAAGCGAACCTGTGCGGCGCGCGCCACTGCGGCCAGCATGGAGACAGCGCAGAAAAACACGCACTAATTAAAATGTGAGATTCAGAGGACAGAGAGAGCGCGCGTGCGTGTCTGTGAGAGAAAGTGGCTATCTCGTTTATCTTTTGCGGGTGATCTCAGATCTGTGCTCTGCAGATTGAAAATGAAGAAGTTCAACATCAGGAAGGTGCTGGACGGCTTGAAAGAGGTGTCCTCCTCCACTCCATCTGTCCAAGTGGGGCCACAGGAGAACCATCTGATCCAGGAGACCATCCAGTCCGAGCATTTCCAGCTCTGCAAGGTGGGCGAGCCTGATGATTTTATCATACAGCTGTGTGGTCCTTCATTTTATTCCACTCGTCACCGATTGTACTGCGCGTATCCCGTCTCAGGATACAGCAGGTGTGAGATAGCTAAATCCAATAACTGGCATAAAGGGCAGCACATTTTAGTGTGCAGTCTTTTTCTATAATAGAAGGAGCACCTACTAATGGAGGGTTTGGAAAGATTCCCCATTTGAAAGAATTCACTGTGCTTGTCCAGTGTTAAATATACCTGTACCCATATTGCGCAGAGTATGGCGAGCGCGCTGTGGTGCCTGAACAATAATAAACATTTGTCACTTCCTGTATGATTGCATGCGTTCATCTTAAATAATAAATGTGAAGGTAATTTCTCAAATCAAAGTTATATGCAATATAGATGCACTACCTTCTGTGTGGGGACATCATATTTGCATGTGTATGGCATGATGGGTATGGCCAAACTGATCCCATATTGCATAATCTGCTTGGCTTGGATTAGGAAAGAGGTGCTTTCTGATCATTGTGTATGTGTATGAGTGTATATTCCCATTTTCTTATACTCACATTGTGTATCCCCATCCCCTTACACTCTCACTCAGCCTCCACCCCTCCCACACACTTCACCCCCAGATCATTGATCCACTAGGGACTGATGGCGCCTGAACTGAGTGTATTTAAAAAAAATGGCTCACCCTCCTCTTTATGGAATTGGATAGACTTAATGAAAACTCCAATCCACATGCAGCGGACGGTAAATCCAGCCCATTATTATGTTAAACCAGGTTTTACCCAAGTGTGCCTTAACGGTTTTCCGTGGCCTTTTTATAGAAACCACTGTGTGCCTGCTATTGATCCTCCCTCTTGTTTAACACACATATTAACCCGCATGATTGTAACGGGTTAATTTATGTTTTTATATGAGCAGGATTTAATAGACTTATCTGGGTTTGCAGTTATGGAACACGGTGCGGAAACCTTTAGATCTGCTAGCTACTGCGAGCTACAGTGAGCTTTATCTGACGTACATACGTTTATTGAGAAGTTATTGACATGGCCACATGATTATAGTCCTTTTTTGTCTGAGAAGCAGCAAAATAAAAGGTCTAGGCCGTTAAACTTTTGGAAACTAATAATCTCAACATATGTCAGAGGTAATAACTGAAAGTGCTTGAAGCCATTGCTAGAAAGCTGGATAACACAATCTGGAGCAAAGTCAACACACCTGAGGGCTTAAGGGATATTGTGGTTTAGTGGTTGGAAAAGGTAGCTTTGAGATTGCAGCTTTGATTGACAACATAGCCTAAATAAGGATATCAACAGAAAGGCATCTGATTGAAGTCCTTTTGAGTAAGATCCCCTCTTCCTTCCAACGCCTTGACTTTCTGCGCGACAAGAAACTCTCCAATATATCTCTGTAAAAAAGACAGGTGTCTTTTCTGCTCTCAGTGCTTCTTATGTAACGTGCTTTAGCCTTCTGCCGCTAAGCAAACAAATCCAACAGCCCACTACCAGCTGACCGATGCCATAAAGCTACAGTCACACTCACACAGTGGGTGGACAAAAAAAGATAAACCTACATCTATGTATTGTGCTCCAATAGAATGCAACAGGTCATAATTAATAATTTATTTATTAATTCCGGAATAGTTTTTATTCCCAAAATTAAGTGGACTTCGAGAACTCATTTGGGAGGCAGTGAGAGAATGGAAGATAAAAGAAAGAGAGAGGAAATTTACAGAAGCTTGGAGGATTCCGCTTTTTGTTTTTTTAATCAACCATTTGATTAATTTGCTAATTCAAAAAAAAAAGATCATAGATACCTATATTTTCAGCAATTGTTGGAATGTCTCTCGAGCCACTACCTAGCTAACCTGAGCCCGTTTCAGATGCATTATCTTATTTTTGTGCAGCAGGCCATATCGGTTTAACTGATCCTAGAGATTTTTCGAGTAACCAGATCCGAATGAGCTTTCCTTCTGAACAACCACTGAGTCCTGAGTCCTGTTCAGCCTCACAAACTCATAACACTTAAACAATATGTACTACTTGAAGGCATATGTTGATGTACAGGAGGGTGTCTTTACATAAAGACATAAGAATCAATGTTATAAGCAAAATGAAACTGAATGAAACTGAATGTGTATTATCTACCTAATAAGGAACATAATTGTAAAATTTTGAAAAAGGAAATACGATATACTTCTGCACTATATGATTCTAAGAAGTGAAGTCAAATATCAATAAAGACCAATTTAATTATGTAAAGAAAATGTATTTTCTTTCATCTTTCATTTTCTCCTCGGCTTTGCATTTCTACTTTCCACATCCATTTTTTTTTTTTTACCAAAGTCACAACATCCCTGCTGTGAAGTTGAAATTGATATCCTGTCTAAGGCATTATCTTTTAAAAAAGAAATCTTTCTGCATCCTCTCAGACCGTCCGTCATGGTTTCCCCTATCAGCCGTCAGCCATGGCTTTCGACCCGGTGCAGAAGATACTGGCCATCGGCACCCAGAGCGGGGCTCTCAGACTGTATCCTTTCAGTTGCCTTTGAGCTGTTAAATGTAATAACGCTGGTCCCTGCGCTCCTGGTAGGCAGCAGCAGGTAAGTGAACAGATGTCGGAGATGTCAAATTCCGATGCTCGTGTAAGTTTGTTGGGGTTTTTGGGTATTTTTAGATTATGCTGTAGAGGATTCTGTAGCATTTGTGGGGTGCCAGTCACCTTGAGTTCTAGAGCGCTCCAACATCAAGAATGAATGCTTGATTCTGGCTTTACTTAAATTATCCAGCTCCAGATGTTGTCCCGAGGTCAGCAAATGCCAAAAATCATACAGACATCCACTATTATATACATGTATGTGCATGGAAAATAGTCTCAAGGGTGAACACTTGAGTGAATTGAAGTCTGTGCTACAGTTCAGCGGTTGTGAAATGAGCGGTTGAGGTAGCTCATGTTGGTTTCCTTGCAATATGAGGACATTTACACAAACAGGGAAACAGCTTGCGATGAAATGACACCTCAGGGAGTTGTATAGCTTCAAAGCGCGGCTGCTAGCTCCCTTTTATCATGCTGATTTTACAGGTCTTCCGTGTGTTCCCCTACCTTTTCGACAAATATAGCCAGCTCATTACAGTTTGTTGAAGAGCTGTCCTCCTGGCCGTCCCTTGTTCCCACCTGCTGCCAGTTCGAACTAACTTTTTCTCATCCACCTGTGATGGAAAAATGATGATAATAACAGATACTGTCAGGTATACAGCCTGCAGAGACAGGTTTCCCAGACTAATTAGGAACCAATTATACTTTCTCTCGTAGTCGTAATAGCAAAATGAGGTAAACAGAAGCATGGCTGGATCTAGACACATTTTCATGGGTTGGGAGCTGGGGTGGCAAGGTGTCATCTAGGGATGGGAACTGCCACCATATGCCATCCCACTACATCCGCCCCTGGACAGATGATATAATGATGCACTGCGGTTTCCGGAGATGAATGAATCTGCCAAAGCACTCAATGGATTCAACAGAAGAATCAGATTCTGTCGTTGGTACATGTGTATTAGAAGATGAGAGATGGAATTCATTCTCTGATAGAGGGAACGTGTCAGGCCTGATGCAGGAACTGGTGAAGAAGCTTAATGGGGCTTACCTCTCGCTGACTCGCACATTACTCCTGTGAGCTTCAGACTGCGTAAACTCAGTGTGAGCAAAAGCTGCACTCACCTTGTACAAGAAGCCCATAACCAATCGGCTTTGAGATCAGAATATATTTTCCCTCAGACTATCCCTTGTTCGGGTGAAATGATCTTGTCGGATGGTTCCTACTGACTGAAATTAGTCACTTTGAAAATGACTGAACAGAGGAATCTCTCTTCCTCTTGAGTGATGTGCATCAGATAGTCTTATCTGAGGTAGGGGAAGGTGGCTTGGGAGACATTCATCTATTCTTTCCTTCTGGTTTTTCTTCCTGTGTCATTTGTTCTCTAGTCAGCCCTGCCTCTTTATTTGATGATAACGATACAAGCATGGCATAGATGAAGGAACATTATGGAGATTTCGTGAATCAAAATATTTGTTTACGTTTTCTGCAGCTCCTGGGATTTTCTAAGCTGTATTTTCTTCCTAGCAATCATAATTTTTTATGAAATCCTGGTACTCCTATGCCCGATAAACACTCACGACTTGGAAGTTGTTATTTTTTCAGTTGGTGGCAGCTCCTCTCTACATGTGTGTATGAAAGGTTTGTGTGTTTTCATGCTTGTTTGTTGGCTGGCTTGCCTTGGACATTTGGTTGCACCTCTTTCCCATGGAGGATTACAGGAAGCGGCAGATCAAGGGCCTCCGCCTGGCAGTGTAGCATGTGGATGAGAATAACAACGGGGGCAGGAGGTGTGTACATGTGTGCTAGTGAATGTGTGCATACATGTCTGTGCGCATGCGGGAATCCTCCAAAGAGACGGCTGATCCTCTCGGCCATAAAACCAATCACGTCTGTGATCCCTCCCAAAACTGTCCTGTGTTTGATGCTCGCCACTGAGTCCTCTGCTGCTGCCACCGTCCAGCTGGGAAGATGACAATGTCCCTGTGGTGTATTCAGGAGGAGGGAAAGAGAGGAAAGGAGAAAGAAGTTGGCGGGGGAGCCAGTGGACGGGGCAGGGACAGCAGAGAGAGGGAAAAGACAGGAAAAAGTGAGGGAGGCAGGCTTTCCCCTGCTTCAAGTTGAAATGGTCAAGAATAGAATCGTTATTGATCCTGGTGTGGTAGTGCACCGAGACAGATGTCTCCAAGCAGCAGTGTGGATGAGCAGTGTGATTTAAAAGTAGGCAGAACAAAACAGTTCTTTTCAGAAAATTCCTTGTCAATTGATTACATCAGTTGAGGCCCTAGACTGTGAAGTGGGTAACTGAGACTGAGCATGTGTGAAAGGTGAGAACCAAAGAAGAAGGTATGAGCAGTGGCTGGAGATCCAATCTGCAGGGGGATAGTCAAGAGGATTCCTGTATTTTCACTAGAGCTTTACATCTATGGATGATTTGACCATGGTCAAACCTTTGGCCTTAATGTTGTACAGATTAGATTTTTTAAGGGATGTGTGAACACGCATTGTTTCTTTTTTCCGATTGGATCTGAGCCATTTTCAGATCCTAGATGAGATTTATATACAAATAATGGCCATGTGACACAAATACGATCAGTCAGAATGGAATCCATCAGGTTTTTTTTTGCATTTACGTATCCACCGAGCACTGATTTAATCAACCAGCACCAGCAGCACGCTACAATGAAACAGCTGGAGAGTAGTGATGAAAACAACAATGTCTGCTGTGCTGTTTTGTTGTTGGTGGATGCGACCTTGGATACCGTGTTGGAGAACAGATGCGTTTTCATTAAGGGCTTCAGATTCAGGTCAAATGGGAGCTGTCCAGAAAAGTACAGCTGATTTGGGATTGAACAGTGTGGCTTGTAATGTGAACATATCTTTATAATGATATCAGCCACAGGTAGTTATCACAGAGCACTGGTGTTGCAAAGTCTGTTTGAAAAGACAAACTACTACTGCTACTTCAACAATAATTCATCCGTAACTGCTAATCCTGTTCAGGGTCGCGCCGGCTGGAGCCTATCCCAGCTGGCATTGAATGTGAGCTAGTTCAAATAATAAGCTGTAATAATGTTATGATCCCCCAGAAGAGCTGAATACGAGATTAGATGCGATGAGATCCCTTTTTCTGGGATTTCTTCAAAAACAGTAAAATTCTCTCATTATATCCCTGAAAAGTCAGGTGTATAATTTTTCAAACGTTGGTCTGATTTAGTCCCAATTTATTTCAAATCATTTCAATCATTAGGCCTAGTTTACTTAAGAAATCAGGAATGTTTGGTAATTTTCAACTGCAGGCTACTGTTGTTGTTTGGTTGCTTGTTTTGGAGTAGTAGTAAAACCTAATATATTACAAAGCATGGCATAAGTGTGATAAAAACATTTGTCCTCACACTACTGTGAGGCATGTTATTGAAAATATTTCACACAGCACTTGTGTTTTGTTCTTTTAATTACCAACCCGCTGGTGTTTGAACACAAGAAATGTAGATTTAATGTATTTCCTGTAAACACATTTCTTTTTTAAAATTCTGTAATCAAAAAAAGTTCCCATACTTGATAAGTTTGTGTCATGGGAGATTCTGCTATTTCAGAAACCGAAAAAAATAGTGCTGGGATGATTTTGCATCCATCAAACTCGGCTTATTTCCGTGTGTGTGTATTTTTTGCTTGTTTTCTCGGTGGCCTGCGGCTGCTTTTGTAACATTATGGCAGGCCGACTCTGTGGAGGTACAATCTTTACTGGTGGTGGACAGGAGAGATGAAAGAACTATAACTCAGAGATTCTCTGTGAGCCAACAATAGATCAAATTGTCTCTCAATGCTCTGCCAGATTATCTCATCGGCAGGCGCAGGACATCAGAAGACTCACACACACTCACAAACACGCTTATTATTTTGGTATGGACGTTCTAAGATGGCAGAGGTAACAAATGTGTGTGTTAGCCCCGGTTTCTGAGAATGTCTATTCTCTGGCAGATGTGCACGAGCGAATATGCTAGTTGACATCCGCAGAGGGGCAGACATTTATGTGTGCAGGGAGACAACCCACTGTATGCACACATGAATTCACACACATAAAGGCTTTGCAGTAGTGACTAGTTATGGCCCTGTGTAGCCTAAAGCCATAGCATAGACTGACTATGACATATCTGCATCATCGATCTCCCTTTCTGATTCACTCCGTTTCCTCAAAGCTTTGTCTTCTGTAACAAGTCGACCTTACTGAGCCCTGACACCGGATAACTGAAGGGCAAACATTGGAAGTGTTGAAACATAAATCAACATTCAACAGTAGATACTGGACTGCAATACTAGGGATTGCAGCGCATACAATACAATTGTTCAGGTGTAATTTATAATAAGGGATGAGCAATACACTTTATTATTTTATCATTGGTGTCATAATCCCACACTGAAGAAGGCGTAAGCCGCCATGCGTTGGTGTTTCAACCTACCAAATTCCAATACCCTTTTCTTCTCAAATTACCTTTTTTGTGGCATTCTTTTGTCATAATTCCCCTAATCTTCTTTATTGACACCATAAATGCTCCCATATACGATGTGGGAGTAACTCAACAGGTCATCCTTTAGCATACGTTTTCCTACGTTTTCATATTTTATAGAAATTGTGGATTACAAGTGAATACAATAAGATCAATTGTTTTTTTTCGAGAAAGATCTATTTACACACTACAACAGAATGACGAGATGAAAAATTTGGATTTGATTTGATTTAATCTGTGCATGAATAACATATATCATTAAATTATGAGGAACCAATAAGGGAGCACAAACAAAATTCCAGTGCAAGTTGACTAACTAAGTTACATCCAAACTATATACATATATATATATATATATATATATATATATATATATATATATATATATATATATATGTAAGATATATCATTGTTATATTTCATACTGTTTAGTATAATAATGTAGAATCTATCCTTTATTTATCACGTTATATAGTACATACATACTGTATAACTCTTATAATATAAGGGGTCTTGCTAAAGGACCCACGGCTTGTTGTGTGGGGGTTGAGTTCGAAACACTGTCTCCCAGTTGAGGGGCGACTGTTCTACCCACTGAGCTAAAGCCCCCCCTAATGTAACTCCTCAGTAATGGTGAACAATCCCTGAGAGCATTTTCATTGCATTTATATCCCCGAAAAAGTTGGGGATATCAGGAAATTTGTTATTGCGGTTGCCGTAGCTGTCGCAGGATCTTCTCCAAAATTATTTTAGTATTTCATACTTTTGAAATTGTATTCCCACATAGACCTTCATAAAAGAAAGAACTGGGTTTATTTTGGGAAAGTTCGATGGTATATTTCCGACACTAGGAGGAGCTTTATTTCCAAAGGTTTTTGGGCTATAATTTCTCAACCGTTGGTCGCATATAAATCAGTTTGAGGAGATCTATCTTGAATACATTGTGCTTTACTCTAATATTTCATGTTTTATTCACCAGTGGAAGTTTTTTACGAAATACACTGTTTTTCTAACGTAATCTCTTAATCACTGGTATAAATTTTCTTAATCAGCTCAAGGACATATTTCTCATAAATACTATATTTTCTCCAGTGGTTCATATTATACTCGCATGGGCGAACTTTTTTTATATCTTTCTTTTAACAAAAAAAGTTTTCAGTCATAACTTCCAATCCGTTGGTCCGATTTAGTTCAAATATGGTGAATATAAATCGACTGGAGGAAACCTTTCTTGCATATATATCATATTTTACTCCAACAGATCAAATTTTACTCACCAGGGGGAGCTTTTTTTTAATTTATAAAACATAACTTCAAATTTAATTAAAGGATTTAAAACAAGAGGATTGCTTGTACAACACTGTGGATGGAGGACCTTTCGAGGATACGCCCTTGCTGTGGGGAATGACAGGCTTAGTGCAGCATACGCCGATGTGGGGACAACGTCCCCACATGATTCTACTATGATTTAATAGCTTGCTTCTCAATTAACATTACGGTATATAATACATGTCTGTGATAATGTTAATAATGGGCGGCAGGGTGGAACGGTGGTTAGCAGTGCTGCCCTGCAGCAAGAAAGTTCTGAGTTATACTCCAGCCTTTGCCCTCGGCCTTTGCTCATGTGCTCTATGGATGAATGGGAATCTCCACACAAACGTTGTCTGTCTATGTTTTAATGCACTGGAGCCCTTGATTGATAACAGGAGTTACTTTCAGAGTAAGGATCTGATTATCCTGACTCTCTGGGTTTTTCGTTTTTGGTCTCTTTAAGTATCAGAGGTTTTACAGGCAGTGAAAAAGTTCTTGTGTCAAGCTCTTTTTTCCAGAACCGTTGTGTTCTCGCTGGGGTTGCCAGTTGCAAGCTAACTCTTCTTGATGGCTCTCCATAGTGCAAAGCAGGCCTGGGGTTGTGTGTCTGTGTCCAGTTATGCAATGTGCTCACGCTGAGCACAGCAAATAAGAGGTCGACTGAGACAGCGACAGCCTGATCAGTGGAGTTAAGCTGCCTCTGCCGCCGCCTCTTCCATCCAGCATGTCGCCGTACATGCGAATGACTTCTGCATGCGTGATCAATAAACGCATACGCCTTTGTTTACTATATACAACAGCCATGTTGCACCTGAGGTGGTATCTAGGAAGATTCACCGCGGTGCCAGTTGTTAGCAAGTTTTTTTTATCAGCAGCATACGGGGGATGAAAGACAAGGCAAAGATGAGAATTATTGCTTTAAATCATGAGGGATTAGTATCTCATCCCAGTTGACCTCATTTTACTTTTCACACAGTTGGAGAAGGATCAGGGAAGAGAAAGAAGTGAGAATAGTTTGAAATTAAAATATGTTATTACGTGTTGATATGGTCTAAATGTCCGTGTGTGTTTAAAGAGTTTTACAGCTGGAACAGAGGATGTGTGTGTGTGTGTGTTTGTACCTGATTGTGAGAGGTACCGAATACCCCGTTTGTACCGGGTTTCATCTTTCAGATTTTCCAAAACCACTCAGCTACCTCTGTTATATCGGTTCTAAGAAATGGAAAGCAAATTTTGCTGCATCAGTACCACAACAATGTAGCTGCTGCTTCTCTGTCCAATATCCTGACAGTGTGCCCTGCTTAAGTCCTTTAGCCTTGACAAGCCCCAAATGGGATCCGGGTTTAGGATGATTAAAGTTGTGCTGCCACGTTGCTTCTCCTTAATAATTTAACACACATTTAACTCCAGCTTTTATTCCTTTTGCTCCGTGTCCCTCTTATTTACCATCTCCCATTTGACCAGAAGTGGTAGTCCTGCTGTGTGTGTGTGTGCGTTTGTGTGTTTGCAATTGCGAGATATGTTGTGAGGCTTAGTTATGTTTTACCAGTTAATTGATATACACGTACTATGTAGCCTTTCTTCTCCTCCAGTGAGTCATCGCTATTCAGGAAGCAGTGTTATATTTCCGTTGGCTGGAAAGCAGGCTTATTGCAGGACAAGAAATCTAGATGACATTGACAGAGGTTAACCGCGAGGCTGCCACTGGAGATGCATACTTAAGAAGTTTTGTTGAAAACATAGTGTGATTTTGGCCCTTCTATGCCAAAGGGGTCATATCTGTACATCAGCACATAAGGGGAATAGTCTCACATCTCCTCAAAAATAATATTTAATGAAATGTCACACATGGTTTCTAGGGACAATTAGCCTATTTATTTCTTACACTTTAAGGCATATTCTAACTTTGAAAGTGAGTTTTATGTCAGTGTGCTCAAATTCACCTTTGATAGGGGTTATGGTCAATCCACATCTGTACAAGTTTTTCCAGTTGATGAGACATCTTTGTCTGTTCATTCTTTCTCGTGGTAAATTATGAGGATCGTTTAACCAATTGAAATTAATGTATCAAAGTACTATAATAAAACAACCCTCACGCTAATAATATACAAATATTAGATGTAATAAACTGTTGTATCAAAAAAGAAAAATAATTCAACGTTATGAAAAGTTATACTTTTGTTGATAATCACCTGATTGCAAATGTTACAGGTTTACAAAAATGTTACAAATTCTGCAGGTTTGTAGGTACGGTATACAATTTTAAATTCCAGATTCAAGTTCATAGCAACCATGAAACGGAGTTGCTAAAGTTGGACATGAAAATGTGAAAGTAACTTGTGACGTGATGGCGAACACAAAAAACTGCCTGTGGGCGGCAGACCAGTTTAGCTGAGTTTCCTTGGTCACAATGGAAGCAGATCAAGACTGGAGACACTGTGTTAAAATAGGAAATTATTATTTTTAGTCCTTCGATTAGTTCATGTTTCTCCAACAGCATTTAAGTCTAACACTAGTAGTACTTTTTTATCTTAGGTGTACTCTCACTTCCTCTCAGTTTTCCTTTTCTACATATCTTACTCGTATGACGTGTTAGAGATAATCTGACCCAAACTGTTAATAACATGTTTATAACGTGCCTGATCATCTTACCCCGTTGATACTGTATAGTAGCAATATCAACGGTGATTACAGTTGCTGTTATGATAAAATATTTTGCTGGGTGTTTATGGCTTTAAATAATGATTTGGATTATGTCAATTTGGATTAATGGACAATTATTTTAGATTTTTTTTACCTGATTGCAAAATAATCTGATGAGCCCCACTCTGTGAATACACTGGACTATCTATCAAAAGCTGGGATATTTTTACTATTTAAAGATCAAAACACTGCAGAGCTTCACAGTCCTACCAGACGTCAGAAGTGGCTTCAAGGAACTGAACACAATTTAGCAGCTACCCTGTCATGAGATGTCTTGTACATGTTAAGCACTGCAGCTGGGGGAAACTTTTTCCCCAACTGCATTCTGTTTTTTACGTTCCAGGGTAGCTATCAGAAGCATGTACTATGACGTCTAACAAAGACATCTGTTATGTCTGTCTTCTTGAATCCTTGAAATATGGTGGGGCATCCATAAATGCACCTGTTAGCAGCAGCTGTATTGTGGAATCACCTGGGTGCTTGTCAGTCTCGATCTTTTTCAAGACACTCTTCATACCCATCAATGCTATTCTTTTGCACTTAATTAAAGAAACTGCTGGTGTTACCTTTGGGCACATTCTTTTTGTTCTTTAAGATCATTTTCTTGAGACCTATTTGTCAGCTCAGTGTTTTGCACTGATTTGTCTCACTGACTTTTCAAAATTTTTTGTTTTCTTTTATGAGTTTTGGGAAAAAATATTTTCAATATAATATATACACTATTTACATAATATATAAAAATTTCAAAATAAGTATGAAGCCATTTTGAATAAAGCCTGATTTGAGCCTGATAACTAGCCTGAGGAATGTCTGGCCAACTGTCGGGGTTTGTTTAGCGTTTATTTGTCACGTTGTGTAGGGGGGGTCGCAAGGGCTGATCAGCAGCTCCTGGGCAAATCTCGGACGACTAGATGATTTTCTGACATGTCAGAAACCTTGGTTAGCCGACTCAAACATTTGCAGTTGAAGCAGCATCTTAGAATCGATCGATCGGCTAATATCAGCACCTTCTTTTCTCACTGCGCTTGTGTGAGCGTCTGAGTTTCCAAGGTAAAAGAACGCGTTGTGCGGATAATAAATAAAAAGTAGTCATGTAGTAGGAAGTACAGTTTGTGTCTGGTAGCAACTGAACAGCAAGGAAGATTTAAATGTTCACAGCTGTCAGAAAAGTGCTAGCTATGAAGTTAACGTTCTCTACAATCAAACATAATTTGCACACCTCAAAAACTTTCAGCAAAATGTACCAGAAATAATGTCCATGACCTCCAAGACTCAGACGAGTACAGATACGCCGACGCCTTTTCATAAAAGATGTTTCGGCATGCAGGATAGCAAAAAATAATGAAGGCAGCCCATTTCTGTCTTGTTAGCATTTTTCTCGCAAACAAACTTCTTTCTGCCTCCGAGCTTTCAGACAAAACTTTATTGACAATTGTCTGTTGTGACATCAGGCTGCAGGAGCCGACGTGTCGTACAGTGTGAGCAATCAAGTGTGGGACGATCGGATCGTGCAGTGTGAACTTCTGCAAGTTGAAATCAAACAGCCATGACTTTTAAAACGTACAGTTTAAGTCCAGCTTTAAAGATGAGCATCTGATGAGGTTGACATGTGCATTGGTGTGTTCAGGCACAGTTGAGTGCCCAAATGGGGGACATTACCTGACATGAATGAGATTATGTCAGTTAGAGGTTCTACATTTTGATTCTGCCTAAACTCTATACTAAATGCAGTAAAGAAGTGGCCAAGGCATCAAAAATAAGACTAAAATGTAAGTGATCCCCTAACTGTTTGGAAGAGTGAATGATACCAACGACAGTGGGGATTTTAAAACAATTTGAGATTTCAGCCCCATCAAGCCATTTTCCTGGAATAGACTCACTACAGGTACGTCCCCTCGGCAGTGACAACCAGGGACATACAGTCCTGTCAGCCTGCTTTGATTTATGACTGGATTTATTCCACACAACTGCCTTTTCAACATTGCTGGGGCCACTTGTGTGCACCATGTACCTTCTGTATTGATTTGCTCTCATATTAGTCTCGGTCAGTAGGCTTTTCTACTGTTAAAGCGCTCTCATGACCAAAGGGGTATGACCACTGTCCTGTCCCCTAACACAGTGGTCCCTTACACCGACGGTTTTTAAAATAAATGACCCTGTGCAATCTATTGAATTTGTTTGGTATCTGATTCAGGAGATTTGACATGTGTACTTAAGAATCTGCTAAGACTATGCTTTCTATTGATTTCAAATTGTGGTGCATTTGTCCATCTAAGGCTTTTATTATCATAACACTTTGGCGCACTCCCCAAGTATTAAACAGCAACGTCTCTGCAACGTTCAAAGCTGAAACAAACGATCCTGGTTCCTCTCGGCCTATTTAATAAAGCTGTGTCGGGCAGATTGCTAAGCAGCACTTGTTTCTGATCAGATTATGGCATTGCGGTCACTTACACAGTAATATAAATATTTCTTCCTCATACACGCTATAAATCTAGCATCTCGGTAAAGTGTAGCTGTCATGCATCGAATCATACATGACAGCATAACTAGTCTAGTATGAGATCAATTTAAAAGCATATCTAAGGCGTAATGAAAATGTGACGCATTTCAATTGGAGTCAGCATTCTTCGGGCTCTGCTCTTGCAGGCTTTCCATGAGTCGCATGCTCTAGAGACGGAACCAAAATGCAAAGTGAGACACAGTTTTAGGTAGGAATATGTCAAAACAACCGACTCTGTTTACTCTCAAGATGACCTGAGTGATTCTAAAGCGTTGTCTTGACTGAATGAAGACGCTGCATTAGATGAGCTAAAAATAACCTGAACATAAAAGAATGTCCTCCCAGGTGCTTGTTTGAAATAGTTTGTTAGTGTCTATGGCTGACAGTTGCTGGGCTTCCTTGGCAATGTTGTGAAAGTTTGCAAAGCGTGGCGGGGCGGCTCAGTCTACCTTTTGCAGTCAAGATGGCACTGTCACTCCATTACTTGTAAGGGGAGTGTCTCATTCTCTTCCTTACTTCATCTCCTCTACCTAATTCACATTCACATTCACATGGATATATATTTTTTATTTGAGAGTTTTCTAGTGGGATTTTACTATCTTGGTCCCTACTCCTTCTTTTCAGCCCATTATTTTTGTATAGGTCACCTTCCACCAAAGGCTGTGTCAAGGGGAGCGTAAGCCTTTACCCATATTTATGCTTCATGTGATTTGGACTTAGTAACCTTCCTCTCTCCCATATGCATTATTCAAATTTACAGAGGCGTATGTTATGAGAGGTCATGTTTACATTAAAGTGACCTTTCAACCACCGTCATGATTATTTCATTATAATTAATTACCAAGCATTTCTCTCACATTATTCATACACATGTGGTATTAACACGATCCTATAAGTTATTACAGGACTCAATGCATGTGGTAGGTGATGGCATGATGAATGTGATGTTTGGTAGAGTGTACACATACTTAACATGCTTGTGCTCATCAATCTGGGATCTACATGTGCTTTCTATCACATCAACGTATCTATGTTTATATTATGAACATAGAAATTGTATTGAAACCTGGCTACAGGTGAACATGTTTGATTTTGATTTGTACCTGACATATTTACATTTCTCCCATTCTCATACGCACACATAAATACATGCATATGTACCACAAAGCTATTGACTGGAAAAGGTGTAAGCTGAAGATCCAGCTTATTATGCGTACCCTTTTTACATTTCAGATTTTGTATTAGTAGTCTAAAAAGAGCACAAAACAATTGTCCAAAATAAGTCAAAAAACAGTAAGAAATTGGAAAACATACAAACAAAAAAAGAAAAAAAATACTTTTGGTCTTATTCTAATATACAATATATATAAGTACTTTCCCACTTACATACATACATACATAGATGCATACATTTACATACCGTGCATACAGATATACATATATATATACATATATATATACTGTAGATACACATAATATTTATAAACCACATTGGAGATTTATGTAAAGGTTCTATTATTTTCCACATATACAATACCATACTATACCACAGTTCTATATTTATCAACCGTCTAATTTTGTTAACATTTTTTAAATTTGTCAATTGAATTGAACATTTGTATTTCTTCGTTAAGGTTGTTCCAAAGGTTTACACCTTAACTTATAAACATTTATAATTTATATTTGTTCTTAGATAAATTTTTTTAACTAACCTGTACCCTTGAGTTCATATTGACTCTCCCTGATTTCAAACAGCCTCTTAATACAGCCAGGAATTGAATTATTCTGTACTTTCAGAGCAATGTTGAGATTAGATCGACTAGATCCGGGAATCTGAGGGAAATTCATTTAATTATTAATGTATTTCTTGTATCATAATTGTTTGGCAGCTTTAGCTTCAAAAACTGTTGGCCAGTCATTTCTCAACCGATGGTCCGATTTAGTCTAAATTTGGTGCAGATGAATGGACAAGCGGAAATAGATTATATTTTACAGTAAAAAAATCTTATTTTACTCACTGGGAGGAGCTTTCTTTTTGTAAAACACTGTTTTTCTGATATAGCTTTACATTTATTTTGAGGAGGGGGGATTGCTTGTACAACGCAGCGGATTGGGGACTTTTCGGGGACATATTCATGCTGTTGGTAATGACAACGTAGGTTTAGTTTTAAATCTTGATAGATGTTAAAGCAAACTATACAGTTTGCTAACTTTTATATCTTTACTCCTGTTGAAAAATTTTCACAAAACCTCATTGCAGATCCATATCATATAATTATAGCTTACTTGACACTTCCTTGGATTGGACTGTGAATGTTATCTTCTGGCCGGATCACATACTTCCTAATTCACACCACTTCAAGAAGCCGTTCAAAGAACAGAGGGCACACAGGCGACAAACCATGAGCACTTAATGGCCTCGAGCTGTGTAAATGGTTGGTTATGACCTTACTAAATCTAGACACTCTGTCTCTGTCTGCAAGCTCTTCTGCACATACACAGGTGTCCGCACACACACACGCACACACACACACAAACACACACATGCTAGCACACATTCACAAACAGAGAGGATGAAAAGGTTCCTGAGGTACCAGTCCTTGAGGAATTGCCTGTCACTGTGCTGCATGTACTGAGATGTGGGAATATGTGTGTGCCAAGCCTATTGCTTGCCCATACAGAGCGCCATGCCATTTCAGCTGCCTGCATACAGCGGGTGTGTGTCCTTGCTCATGGTTCAATGTTCATGTGTAGCCGGCTTCAGACACACCAACATGCAGCAACATCATGCGAACCATCTGTTACGGTAGACGCATGTTTTTAGAAAGTGTTAAGCACCTGATGTAGCAATTAAGTCTGATTGTTCTATTTCATGCTTTTTTACCTTCTTCGCTTTAGGCAATTTTCTACAGATTCATCTAAACCAAAACCAGCTGGAGAATATTAGTATCTCTGTCAGTTGCAGCCAACAAGCCTTAACCGCAAGTATAGTCATGTGGGTCATATTTCCCACAGGCATATGAAAGAATGCATATCATAGAAATAATATTAAGAACTATTATTATTGTGCTAAATCCCAACTAAAGGACATTAACTCCTCACACTTTCAGCAGTTATAAAAGTCAGCTAATTTAGATCATTAATGCACATGCCCTAATTTTTATTGATGTTTCTCAGATAGCTAGGATAAACGGGTGGAGCAATAACTCCAAAAATCACTGGCCACACATCTAAAGCCATGTGTCATGTTGATTTTCTGTTTTCGGTTAAACAGCATTTCAGTAAATCAGTAAGGTTTGATTTCTGCCCACCTCTTCGTCCCAGAAAAATCGTGAATATTATGGACTTGTTACCACATCTGTCATGGTTCTGTTCGGTTTTATTTTGTATATAGCAGCACAGTTTCAGTATCTGCTGGGTCCATATAGGTAAGGCTACATGGTACTTATGATGATGAATAATAAAATCTAATGATTCCAGGGCTGCCTCATTATTAACACGATCAGATATAAAAAGCATTTGTTTTGTGTCCTACTCAACCACCAGTTATTTTCCTATTTACCTGAAAATGCCATCAGCCTTGCTGCCTCACAGCAAGAAGGTACCGGGTTTGAATCAACCTCTGCTAGCTTTTCTCCGCGGAGTTTGCTTGGGTTCTCCTTGGGTTCTCCTTGGGTTCTCCGGCCTCCTGCCGAAGTTCAAAGTCCAAAAATCTGCAGTATATGTGAATTGGTGGCTGTAATATGTCCGTAGGACTGAACGGCCAATATCAGCTAGGATAGGCTCCAGCCCCTGTAACATTGAACAGGATAAGCGGTTACGGTTAATGAATGAAGGAATTAATGGCTTCATATGCAAGTAGGGGTTGTTGATGTTTTTTTAGGTTCCAAAGTCTTTCAAGTGTCTGTCTTGCAACAGGCAGCATGTATACTTGGCATAGCTGAGTTTCAAACCAGATCCATCTTTTGATAATAACACTAATAGTAGTTATATAATTTCGTTGGTTTTTCTGGCACTCTTTTTTAATCAATCTTATCTCGTGTTTGTGCACCAGTCTAGCCATTTGCCTGTGACATTTACCTTAGGATAATAGTTGGCGCAAGCTAGTATTTCCTCTACTCTTAGGAACAATATGTCATAATGAGGTGAAATAACTTCCAGAAACTGGGCATTGTTCCTCTCCTGTCCCTGCCTGCTGTCCACTCCTCCACCAGGAAGCTGTGTTTCATCATAGGAGGTTGACGGTTCTCCCCGGGTCTGTGAAACTACTGTCCTTCCTCCTCTTGCTGACAGTGGAATCACAACAGTTAGAAATTGTCCTTAACTTAAGAGGCAGGTCTCCAAATATCGGCTTAGTGACATAAGCCTCACTCCTGCCAGCCTAAATTGATGAAATTCCATAATGGACTTGGCTTGAATAGTGCCAGTGTCCTTCCCAGTGTAACCGAGGACTAGGCAGCATATTTGCCCGTCAAAGAGTTGCACAAATCTTGATGTTTGCCTTCCACTCCCCTGGTCGCCGCAATGATATTTATGGTCCTGTTGCATCTCTGTATGCTGCCCTTTAGCATTCCGTTATTCTGAGCTCCCACAGGGAAGATGCACACGTGTCTCATGACATGATGAGTCAGACTTTAATGCCACATGCTTGCACAGCTTCCCCCCACCTCCTCAGCTCTCTGCCTGCCGGTGTGTGTGATATACACTAGAGCTGTCCTTCAGTGTATATGTCTCCCTTTATGTCCAGTATGTGTGTCTGGACAGACCGAGAGGCTGTTTGTGCTTTTCCATCTGATTAAAGAAGCATGTGTATTATGCTGTGGCGTGAATTGTGATGATGTCAGTGGGAGGGGCTAAAATGATTGAGATAGACATCCCGGGAGTTGAGTGGACATATGGAGAGGAGAGTTACGCCCTCATCAAAGCGCCAACATGAGATGAGAAAACGGAGGGATGAAATTACTGCGCCGACTGATAAACTCAGCTCTAAGTTTAGAAAAGGGAAGAGGAGGAAGACACCTTGAAAGGAGATAAAGACTACCATGGGAGTGTCTTTAAATGAAGTGGAGCCAAAGCTTTCACAGCCAATCAACGCAGTAACTAAGAGTCCTGGTGTTGTGTGTATTGGGTTTGTATGGATCAGAATGGCAACCATTGGCTCCTGACCCACCTCCTGTCGGAGCAGAAGCCCCCACACATTGGTTGCTCGTCCACCGCATTAGAGGGATGAAATGTCCGGCCCCTAGGAAGTGGTAGGCACCTACCATTTTTTTATGCAGGACAGCAGCACATTGAGCACTGCACGCCTCCTCCATGCTCCCCCCTCCACTAACCCAGCAACCATTATTTTGCATCTTTCTTATTTAATGCATAATAAGGACGGCCTGTGAAGGAAAGGACAACCTTGCAGCTTGTGCACCGCCACTTTCATTTCAGTGATGAAGCAGCTAATTTGTTTGATAAGCCAGAAGCCCTTTCCATCTCCCAGACACCAGTGGGAGTGAATGATGAACACACAGAGCGAGAAGTCTCAACTAGCTGTGCCACTAGATCCCTATTAAGCCGTGATTGGGGTCTATCAGCATGATTTCTCTTCCTGTCTGGCGCTTGGCAATGCTTTTGCTTGCGTATTAGACGCGAGCGGGTGTTGATGATTGCTGATAAGATGATGAGGGAGGACAACGGCGAACACATTAACTCGCTGGCACTAATGCAGACCTGACAACAATAGCATGGAGATAATGTTTTTAACCCTTTCATTGACAAGAAAACAAGGACTACCTTTAATGTAATCCCAACTGTGTATTTTGAACTGCGTGTTTTTTTAACTTTTTGACTACAATGGCATTGTGGGAGGGATTTCACAACCCACCTTGCTGTCTACAGGCAGTTCTCAGTGTACCGATCAGATGCAGCTGTCCATTTTTAGAAGCTGTTGCTGCGTTGACTGCACTGCCATGAATTTTTAATGACTAAAGTCACCATTGAGGGTTTTGTTTTATGTGTGTGTGTTAGTTTGTGTGTGTGTGTGTGTGTGTGTGTGAGTGCATTTACTCCATGTGTGTTCACATATAGGTGTCCTTGGATAGTGTTGTACTTAACATAAGCTCTCATACAGCTCCAGAATGCGTGTGTGCGTGTGTGTTTTGTTTGTGTTTAGGTTTATGCCGTTGTAGGGTCCTTGACCTGACAGCACAGTCAAAGTGTGGGGACCAACATTTTTGTGGGGAGTATACTGCCTGATTGTTTTTTTCACTGCTGTTCAACCTTCAGAAAGGTTGGTTATCATGAAGCATGATCCTGTCTGCTCTGTCTCACAATGGTGCAAAACAAACATGTGTGTGTTTGTGTGTGTGTGTGTGTGTGTGCCTGGCTGCTTGGGATTTTGTAAGATTTTGTCAGCATGTGTGCATTTGTGTATTTGTATGTGAGTGTCTGCTTCCATTTGGGTTTGTACATTATTTTGTTTGTTAACATTGATTTGGATGCTAATTTGATCCGACAGCTCTGGGCCTCAGTCACACCGACAAAATCATTTTGAATAAGATGTGTGGGCCTCCTATTCCCAGAGGTCTCTCTCACAATGTTTCAATGGCTCCTGAGCATCTCTGCAAAATTAATTTATTACTTAAATGCCTGGGATTGGCACATGTAAGCAAATATATTGCAACACCATTCGGTTAATTACTTTCTCATGTTATGCATATGTTAATTAAACCTAATATCCTTCACTGCAGTTAAAATGTCATTAACAATATTCACAATAATAATAATATTGATTGTATTTGGTTAATTGATACATTTTCAGTCTTTTAGATGCTCAATACACTACTGCAGTGTAGTTAAGACATTTTGCACCTATGCGTGTGCTGAATATCAGCCGTCACTGTGGATCTACGTACCAAACGCACCCTGAAAGAGTTCTGAAATATGAGGGAAGAGTAATTAGGAGAAGGAGATCAGACAGAGGAGAGATGGAGATAAAAATGACTGAGATGGTCTGAGCTGGTGAGGCGGAGGGATGACAGAGGGGATTAGAGGCAGAGCAAGGAGGGTGCTCTTTTGCTTTGGTGCTCTCCTTTCCTCCACGCACAGAATATAGGCACTTTGCCTGTCTCACAATGATGGAACTGAATACATCATGGCCTTTGTGCCCTCCGCACTGCAGACCACATTTTTATAAACACACACAACCATTCACAAGACGGGACAATCCTCTTGACTTATGTAACCGCCTTTGTTGTGCTATGCGCTCACTATTGGACGTCTTCCTCTGAGAGCCTGTATATGGTCTGTGATGTGATAATGTGTATCTCTCTTTCTCTTTCTCATCCTCTCTTTTCTGTTTTAACTTGTCTGTTATAATCCCTGGTGCTACCAAAAAAAGGCAGAACACAAAAATGTACCTGGGGTGTTCATGTCATCGGCAGACATTTTTCTCATGCGCAGTTGGGAGTGTGAGTCATCAGTTGTTTAATTTGGATCATGGTGTTTTTTATGAAAGTGCGTTGGTTTTTTTTATATAAAACTACGCATTTATATTCAATGTATTCCTTTTTTGAGTCCTATAATACTTATCCAATATAATTTTTTACTTGCAGTAATCCATTCATAATCCCTGTTTTGCTAATGTCTGTTCTTTGCTGTCTCCTTCCCACATCAGTCAAAAAATGTCCATTATCACATCCTGCTAGTTTGATATTCTATTGATCAGAGATATTTAATTAGCCCTTTTGGGAGGTCTGTAATTGTGAAAGTCTTTTCGTCATTGTAAAATATTCATAGGACCCTCATAAATTTACACCTGTCTATCTACAAATCCATTTCACGCTACCTGGCTGATGAGCCACTATTTTTTAAATCTATTGAGTTATTGGTCTGGAAAAACTCGCAATATTTTTACAAAAATTCATTGAATGATGATGAGATGGTCTGTTTGTTGATGATTATGAGTGGTAATGTCAGAAATCAGTTAAATATGAAAACATGTTATCATTAATTTGCTTGTTTTAAATACATCCATCCATCCATCCATCGGTCCCCACTTACAGGGGAACCTTTGCAGAGATGACGTGAACATGCAAACTCCAAATTGAATTACCCAAGATCCCAAAGTTGATTTGGACACACTTGCCCGAAAAGTTGGGGATATTGTGGAATCGTCTTTGCCGCCAACGTGTCCTCATCCGGCATAGATCATTCATGTTCCTTTAACTATAACTCCAAAACTATTTCATGGATCACTTAACCGTGGGCCCAATTTAGAGCGGGGATCTGTCTAGCATTTATCATATTTTACTCTTTACTCAAAAAATTCATATTTTATTTACTCACTAGTGAATAAAATATGAATTATTTTAAAAGGTCCTACTACCTTTTTTATGAAAAATACTATGGACATAAGTTCATATCAAATTTTAGGAGTTCAGTCAGGACGATTGTTTGTACAAAGGGGATTGGGGACCTTTGGGGATAATCCCTTGTTGTTGGGGTTGCCAGTATATGCTTGGTTTTAAATTATATAGTTCATGCTCCAGAAATTCCCTGATTTCCATGACATTTTCCGTGTCTGATCAAGGTTAACAGTTAGTCTTGACGGCCTTACTTAACTTTGTGTCGCCATCAGGTCAAGTTCTCAGTTCTCATACTTCTGGATCTGTTAATTCTAATGTTCATTAACTTTATATGTAGGTGGACATGCTCAAATATTTTGCACTAAGTGCGACCTTCAGTCTTTAATGCTGCAATATGAATGTCTTCGCAAAACATCTGCTTATTGGAGTTTCATGCTCCAAAGGGAAGAAGACATTTTATTTTAATGAACAATTAACCCTTCTTTTCGTGCCGGGCTTATAGATAATTTTACATCAATTGCCCTTTCAATGCTTTTTTCATGTTTTTTGGTTGTTTTTTTGAATTGTAGATGGCCAAAAGTTGCAGTAACGTATTTTGCTTAACAACACTTGAACTGGGCAGATGGTCATGATCTCAAGTACTTCAACCTTTCTTGTCTCAGTTGAAGAATATCTGTTCTACTGGCTATGGATGGCACCCTCCTGCCAATAGTGTGTATGAATGTGTCAGAGATCAGGGTTGAAAGAAATGCAGATGTTTCACAAACTGCAAACTGCAAAACAGCAGTACATGTGTGTATGTGTGTGTGTGTCTGTAAGTGCCAATTCCATGGCAGCCTCCAGTTCTCTGCATGGGATACTTGGCCTTTTGTCTTGCATTAATCAAAGACTAGAGGACAGCACTATGATTAATATTTTATATGCATTGTGCATGATACAATGATTAGTCCTAAAGCAAACAGTACAAAATTCATTCCTGTAGGGTGCGCTATACAAATAACTTAATTTGGTAGTCTAGCTAAATCCATATGTACTGGTGTTTTAAGTCTGAATTTCCATCCCAGTTTGAACTTGAACTTTTATTTTATTATCAATATGAATGCAAATATCTGAAATCTGGTATGTTTAGTTTTTTTGACACTCTCATTTGTTCTCTTCTCATAGGCTAGGCATCCCCTACGGCCCCACAATATTAAATTATTTCAATATCTGCATCAGAATTTGATATTATTGAGATATTGAAAATTTTGCAATATACTACGCATTGTAATGTAATATATTGCAATCAACTAATTGTTTTACAGTTGCAAATTGAATCTCAACAGTAGAACCTAGCAGACATAACATTGAACTTTTTTGAACCACTTGAAAAGACAACACAAACTGCTATATGTGAAATGCATGAAGCCCAAGATCACATCCAGTAAAATATACTTGTCCAATAAACACTGCAAGCAAACATTGAAAGCTTCAAAAACTGCATTGGACAGATTGATTTTGATCCTCTTGTTCTTTTTTTTCCCCTAAATGGCATCACCTTAGCTTTGCACCAAATGTTGACATGAAGTAGATATCACAACCGTCAAGTACTTTGCTACTACCACTGTGATAAGGTGAAGCAGAACAATGGAACTTTTCATGGCATGTCATTAAATCAATGAATAATTGTGATCTTAATAGTGATCAAAATTAGGAAAACTATCCTTATTTTGCCCTGATTGGTTTCAGAAAGACAGGATCTCTTTTCCTCACACACACACACACACACACACACACACACACACACACACACACACACACACACCAGTGTCTGAGGTGTGAGTACACAGTTAGTCAAGTGTAAGTGTTACTGCATTGCTGGCAATACTGGCTCATGCTCCTCTGGCATCTTACCTGTCCTTGAAAGTCAGGCTTTGCTCTGCATTGGTTGGCACATTCAAACGTTTCAGAGGCCAACAGTGGCTAATCTCCCGTGGTCCTACCTTTTGAAAGATTTGTTTGATGTCCGTGCCAGAGGGTCCATGTGTGGGAGCGTTTAAGGCTGGAGGGAGAAGGGAGGAAGAACATACCCATATGCTGTACAGTTCAGTCAGATACTGTTGCTGATATGGCCAGAAGAACAGGCTTAAAGGCTGTGTTGGTTTGTGAAACTTATTCAGCTTTGTAACCACATTTCTTTTCAATGTGTATATGTATATGCGGTGCTGATAACTCCTAGTTGGATTGCCCAAGCAAGAGAGACTGATGATCAAAGACCAGAAATACATTATGCCCAGGATGGTGTGGTTGTTGGTTTCCTGGTATCCCATCGCATAAAATGTGATCATTATCATACCATGTACATTTGCTTTTTAGCAGATTTAGCACAAAATTAAATGGAGACTCTCACAGGTTAATGGATTGTATTTATATAGCGCTTTTCTAATGTGCCCGACCCCAAAGCTCTTTACAACACAAGCCTACACAGCCTACTGGCTAACAGTACCAGTGATTGTATTTGGAAGCTCAAGCCCAGTGGATCTGAATTGGAAAAAGGTTCTACATGTTGATTTGTCATAGGTTTTTAAACCGGATTTAAACCGCACAGACAATAATATAGACATTAATGGAGAAATCTGCATGAATTTCTCTTTAACTTGGGTTACTGATGTGCCTTGGTGGTGGTTTATGCTCCCCCTTAGGACTTTTTTTGGTTTACTATTTTTGCATTGACCTTCGGCAATGAGCATGTAGATGAAAGGTACTGGAACACGTGGATCTAAGTTAAGGCTGTAACGATGTGATGTTTTTTTTTGGATCTGACAGTCAGGCAAGATATGGGTCGTTGATATAATACTGATAATAGCTGTGATTACTCGTCTGTTTTCGGAGAAAGTTTTCATGCTGTGAAAATCTCATTTCATTGCATTTTTTTACCTATGACCTTGGGTTCATCATTGAGGATGTGACCAAATTGCACCACCCTGTGTTTCAAGAAACTGTCGTACCATGCAACAGAGTGAACGACCTGCTTGGTGCAGCTATAATTAAAAGTTGTATTAACAGAAGTGTTGTACAAAGTGTTGATAAAGACCATCAGTCCAGATGCCAGTTATAACCTTTGGAGCTTCTATGAAGACAACCACTCATGATCTCAAACTGTGGATGTGTTAAAGGTTAATTTGGCATTAAGTTCCCTTTTTGTTCCGTCCACTTTGTGAGCGTTATACATAAAACTATCTAAATGCATATGCTGCCTGCCCTTCACCCCATGCATTATTCATCGACAGGAAAAAAACATAGTCAGACTTTTCTTCTCCCTCCTCTACATCTCTCGGTTCCACTTTTACTCCCTCTCTTCTTTGTAAGTACCCAAACCGTGTTTCCTTTAAATAATTCTGCTCCTTGACATTTTAACTGTCCACTTGGGTTTTCTATTTTTTGCTTAATAATTTTATGCCACAATAAGAAATAGTCAGAGGCAATATGGTTTCGGACGGGTTGCCCATTAATCCCTTTCTTCTAAGTGTGATATCTCAGGAACACTCTGAGGTCATTTCCCCCCAAATTTGGTGAAAGTTTTCCTTCACTGCGACATCAAAACGTTCCGTAGGGCTTTTTTCTGGCCGTTATTTTGCCCCTAGCTCAGGGGGTCAGAACAGTTGGTCGGTTGCTGGATTGGTTTGAGACACAGGTGATTCTGATGCTCTTCAGTGCCCTAGCTCAGGGGGTCAGAACAGTTGGTCGGTTGCTGGATTGGTTTGAGACACAAGTGATTCTGATGCTCTTCAGTGAATCTACCACAGTTGAGAATGTATAGGTTATTCCTTCTTGTGAACTACAACTTGAGTAGTGCTAGGATGCATACATCTGTCAGGTGGTTATTGTAGTCTATCTTTTTTCTCCTAACCCATTGTGTCTTTCACTTCAGTCCTTGAACTTCTCAGTCGTGCCTGTTAGACACCTGCTGACATTGAGTGGAAAATTAAAGCCTTGCTTGTCAGACATTATCATTACGTTCTATATATGTAATAGGAGCATTTCATTCGCACTTGCCCCTTTAAATGCCTCTTCACTCCACCCAGCCTCTATATCCAATTACTAGAATGTGTCATTGTAGAACATTCTGTTTACATGGTGAAATTGATCAGATGTCTGGGAGAATATTGTACCTTCTCCTCTCCACAGCTCTGCTGGCATTACATACTGCTTTGATTGGACTATCAGATAGTCGGTTTATGGCTGTTTTTTCAAATTGAGCGTGCTCAATATATGAAATCCAAAGACAACAGGGGGTTGAATGTGTAAGGCCAGATAGATAGATAGATAGATGGGTGGGTGGGTAGTAGGTAGGTAGGTAGATAGATAGATAGATAGATAGATAGATAGATTGAAACGTTATAGATAATGGAACGAGTTATTTGTGAAGAACCCCTTTGAAGACCTGGTGAGGCTGTAGTGCATGTTTCAATAATTTCACAGGTTATCTAGTTTGTACCGTGAGGGCCGATAAAAAGCCCTGAAAGCACTTTTTTCATCAGTTAGGTTTTTAATTGCTCTATTATAGAAGTACAATTAATATTTAATTAAAAAGGTAGAGTTATTATATCAAGATATTTTAAATCATTGTGCTTTACTATTTAATAGTAATAATGGGTGCAATTATGAATATTTGATCATTTCCAGAGAAAACATTACCAGCTATTCAAGGTTATTAACTTTTTCACTCAGTTACCTTGAAGATTTAAAGAATGTGTGCCACTTGACTGAACCTGTTCATAATATGACCCAGTGGCAGCATGTATCTGCTAACGGGTAAGGATGGAGCTTTGAGGGACAACCTGGGTCAAAGGTGCTACCAAGCAGAAGGAATTAACCACCAAACTATTTGTAAATGATGAATATGGTAGATTTAGAGTGTTTAAGATATTAAACCTATAAATGCCCCAAAGAAGTAAAATATGCAAAGAAATATTTTTCCATTGTTTTTTTTTGAGGACAACAAAGGGTTAATGATTATCTGAAATTGTCACAAGAAACTTTTTAATCTTCTTTAAATTAGAGGCATAATGTGATTTTTAATGATCTTTATATGTAAACTAAATTAAACCATGCCATAGTCATTGTGTTGACATTAATAATCATTGATTTTGATTTTATGCACATGGAAATGGCGACTCCTAGTGACACGTAATGATAATTATCAGATGACTCTTCAGCCCTCCTTTTACCTCCACGGTGTATTTTATATTTTGGTGGCCGTCAGCTCTTTGTTTAGATGACCCACAGTATCAATTTATTGATTCCCTCTTTCTCTCCTAGGCAGGTGTTGTTTTGACACGTGCCTAGCAGAAAAAGTATGTGAAGCTAAAGAGATCAATGTTTCCTTCCAATGGAGGAAGAGGAAACCTAAACAGAGCTTCCCAGACAGGGAATGTTTGTACTAGCATGTAGCCAAAGAACTGACTGTAAGTGAATGCCTCTGATTTTCAATAAGTGCTGAATGTGTAGGAAGCCTCGGTTTAAACGAGTTTCGTTTATGTTTATTTTAAATTGTGCCGATCTTAACGGGGCTCCGCCCCCACTGGATCACATGTTTAGACAGTCCATTTTCTTTTTACCAATAAAAAGAAAATAAACACCAAATGTCAAACGTGTGGTCAAGACTTTGCTGAACTGGCCCTGTTCCAAACATTTTCCAAAAAGAACCCGACTCTTCCCAACAACCTTTCCTCCTTATCACAGGTGATCCATCACAGCTGGTCAATGCAAAATAACAACTCAAAATGTAAAGTTACCATTAAATTAATATAAATTTCATATAATTTGATTCAATATTTACATCATCTATCCAATATCAGCAGTTTGGAATTTATAATTTACACAACATAAAGAATAAACTCAAACAAAGGTTAATTTAAAAAACTGATAACCTGTCAGTCTTATGGTCATAGATTGTTTCTGCTAACCAGCAGTCACCAAAAAAATCAGGTTTGATATTAAACATTGAAACGCTAAGATACCTGATAGCCAACACTAGAACCATGGTTAAGTCATCAAAGAGACTTTAAAAGGAACATTCCTGGTAAAACCAACCAAGCTGGAAAGATGACAGCAAGACTTGGACTCCCCTCGCCTGAGGAAGAGGGATCAATGATTCATCAGGTTCAGCAGGTCCATCCTAGTCCACAAAAAGTTTCATCATCTAAGTACATCAGTGACCACCACTCTCTGTAACACAGGAAATCTTTAGTTTTGTCTCACTCTTTTAAAATTACTCAAGGCCTATTCATGACAGAAGAACTTTGGAATTAAAAGAAGATGAAAAAGCAAAGGATGACATTCAGGTTGTATTTAATCTGAGGCCAGCAGGAGACCATGTGGCTGTAGAAGACACAGATAGAACATATCTGAACATAATAGAACATATCTGTCATGGTGCTCACGTAACTTTACTCTCAAGAATCTAGCCTGACTTTGTCAGAGCCTGAAGGAAAGCATATTATAATTGGTATTAATACCTTCAGGCTCAAAGTATCAAGCTTTAACTTTAAATTAAATGCAATTTTATCTAGGTATACACAATTTATTGTTGTTGGTAACGTGTTGGGATCAGATGGACCAAACCATTTTTTTACTATCGTTTTAACAAACCTGGTGTGTGGGACATTACTAAATGTTGTGATTGTCGTTTGGTCATCAGTGTAATGTTAAATCAGAAGCTTAGAACTACAGTTGAATAGGAAATTGCAATCTCATGCCAGCTCATGCTGTGGTGGGCCAACTGTAGTTAAGAGGGCTAATGTCTTTGCAGCAGATGAACTCAGCATCCGTGCACTCTTCCACAGGCCACGGCTGATGATGAATACATAGTCACTAGGGGAGCGCATCTCTCTTCAGGAATTAAACTGTTTTTCTATATAATCATTGACCTCTGCCAATATTACCAGGTGAGAGTTAAAGGTTGTTATGCTACAACCGGAATTAAATCACTTTTTGACAAAGTTTTCAAATATCCTTTGGTTCAATTTACTTCCCGTCTTAGAGAGTCCAAATGTGTTCCAAAATTTAGATGTTAGAGTTCACCCTACACAATGCAAGAGTCTCAGTTAACAGATTTTTAACATCGGGCCATTGACCTGATCATGCCGCGCTTGGCCCTTTCCAGGGTCACGCGATGCTCTCTTATCTTAAATGTTAGAATTTATTTTCTGATTTGTTCCAGTGAATTTTTACACCCCTCATAGTCACCTTATACTGAGCTGATTATGTAAGTTTTACTAGATTTGCACATAATCACTAAGCCTATGCTGTCGTCCCCTTTAGGAAGGGTATATCCCCGAAAAGTACCCCATCCCCTGCATTATAAAAATGAATCCCTCTGATTTACCTCCTCAAATTAAATCTGAGGTTATGTCCATAGTATGTTTTGTAAAAAAAGAAAGAAAAAGAAGCTGAATATGAACTATCAGAGTAGAATATGATATATACATTGTATCTCCGTGAGTCGATTCATATTTACCATATTCGGTCTATATAGGACCAACGGATGAGAAATTATGGCCCGAAAGGTTTTGGAGATAAAGCTTCTCTAGTGTTGGAAATATACAACCAACCTTTCCCAAAGTCAACCCAGTTCTTCCTCGTTCTAATAATTATTTCAGTATAAAATTTATAAATGATCCCTGAAATCATTTTTGAGTTATCGCTCTAACATGAAGGATCTGTGGCAATGGCGGCCGGCGGTGGGGTATCCCTGCTGCTAAGCATGTGTTTGAGGTCAAAATCATCGCTCTGTGCTCGGTTCTATAGACGCTTTAGATTCTGGGATAGCTGGGGTGCATTAATCACAAACCACTACACCTCTCGTTAATGTTGCTGCCCTTTTTTTTCATGTTTGTTGTCTTGTTGTGTCTTTATGTTTCACATGCGGTGTATCACTTCCTCTTTGTTGGTAAATACGTTTTAGCCCCAAATAATAGGCTAGTCTTTCAAGGGGGTCTGGTGTAGGTCACAAACACAAAGAAATGATTTGTTGCAAGGTCAGACTGCATGTTTTTAAAGAAATCTTTTCAACCCAAATCTTGGCACGAACTGCAAGTTAACCTGCAGACAGATGGTGAAAAAACTAAATAAAATTAGGATCCGTGGCGGACGATTCCATAATATCTCCGACTAATGATAATAATGAACAAAACACAAAAACGTGGTGTGAATCGATTAAGTTAATTTACTTCAGTTTAATTTTAGATAGTTCTGGCTCATTCCTTGTTCACAGCATCTGCATGTCTATTTCAAATTGCATGAGATCATAATGTTTTATTTCAGAAATCAGTTCACAACAGGCTTTAACAAATCAAAAGTTACTTTGAGCAGAAATTAAAGCTACTTATCACATGGAGAAATATTATGCCCTCTGGGTGCGTTTCTCTCCATCTCTAGTTGGAACATTATCCTTAAACTGGCTTTGCATAGCTATAACAACTGCAGATGTTACAATATCTGTTGTGCGGCTAATGTAAATGAGACTATTTAACAGTTTCACAGTCATGGTAACATCAGTGCGCATCCCAAATGTGTCATAGCCAATATGAGTAGGGTAAAGAAATGTCTAGTTGTGTAATATGAGCTTAAAATAGTACACATATTCTTGTTTGCTATTCATACAATACATGGTCTCCTCTGACAAAATCTCTTTCTTCTAGCTCTCAATCTCCTCCTTCATCTTTTTCATCTCTTTGCTTTTGCAGGAGTGTTTGAGCAAAAACTGCTTTGCTGACTCAACATTTGTTCCTCTTAGTTTACCCTTATACTCGCTCTCGCTTCCATTCTAATCTTCCCTCCCTCGCCCTTCCTCCCGTCCTCTTCCCCACCTAGGATTCCAGCAGCCAATGGATTTCCAAACCTCTTTCCCCCCCTATATTCTGTCCTTCCCTCCCCACCTCCTCCAATCTTTCAGATCTATTTTACAGATTTCTGCCTCTCGGTCGCCATGCTGAGGTTCAGCGTTAAGTTGTTCTGCTAACATTGGATGGTTGCCTAGATTATTGACACCCTAGTACTGGACAGACTTGGCCATGCACCAGAAAAGAGAAATTCCCAATTATCCTGTATGGGTTATAATGTGAAGAGTGTATCATCACTGTGCAGGGATCATCTGTGTCGGTTCAGGCCAAGGCCATTTTATAGGTGATATACACATTCCCTTTTGTGTTTGCTTTACTGTGATCTTTACAGATCGGTGAACACGACTATCACAGTACAGGATGCTGAATTATCCCTTTAGTATTGTCTTTTCAATAAACTAATACAAATCGATACTCACACTGACGGTTATGTGGGTCATATTCGGATCTTTACCACACGTGTCTGTTGGTTATTTTGCAGATGTGAGGAACCTGCTTTATTATATCCCGGAAAAGTCTGGGATATCATGGAATCGTCATTGCCGCCACCATGTTCTCTGCATGCTTCATTGATCATTTTCAAAATACCCACATATTAATGTGTTAATCTCATATTACCAATATTTTAAAGGGTAATAATAGATATTTTAATCTATAAGTTCATATTTTACTCACTTCAGAGAGCCTTTTTTATACTGTGGAAACAACTTCACATTTTTATTCGAGGTGATCAATCAGGGAGATTGCTTGTATCACAAAGGGAATCTTGGACTTCTCTGGGATATAACCTTGCTATCAGAGACGACAGCATAGGCCTAGTTTTACCATTGCTCCCCTCCGTCTACCTGTAAATTCTAAGAACAAGCTTCATTTTTCCTAATTCATTTTTATTACTGCAATGCTGAACTTTGCTCCTCAGCAAATGGCCATTGTCTAGAACGTCATCTAGATGAATTTTAGGTGCGATAATAGATGTATGAGCGCTTCTGTGTGGGTACTTCAGTGCTCTCAAAGGTGAGTGTGTGGAAGCTGAGGCAGCGACAAACACTCATAGCCTCCCCACCGCGGTTTAATTGTATGCCTGCATAATAAATCAAATGTGTCATGTAAGATTATTTATACAAGAGTTGTGTTAAACAAATGAATCACCAGCTTCCTCCACTCTAGGACTTCTTTGGTGTCTATGGCTGTGTGGTTGTGGGTTTTTTTTTGGCCTGTGCTGCAGAATGATGACATGAACGCATTCTATTTCCATGTGTGACTGGGATTTTCATGAGGGAAGGTGAATCTCATGGCTCCCTCGTGCTCTCCGTCATTGATGCATTCAGTGCTCGTTCTGGCAGAGGGAGGGGAGAGAAAAACAAATGAACACAAATAAGTCATTGGGTCCCCGTGGGGCCCTGCTGCGTAAATCTATTAAAGTCACAGAGTGAAGAGCTGTTTCCAGAGAGCTTTTGAAGCTAGCACTGTGCGACAGCACCTTGGTAGGATGCTAGTCATTGTTCCTGCTGTTGCCTAGCAACGGCTGAAAACTGTGTTTCTAAAGAACATTTTTTGCACATATAGGGGCGTTTTGAAATTTCACTAACCAATGTTTCCCTCAGCAAAACCTGACCCTAGCTTGACCCTAGCTATCCAGAACATGTTTTTTTTTTTCTTCATCTAAACCAATAAAATGGTAGATCCCTGGTCGACACACATGATGTGCTTTCATTTCAACAGGACTCTGAAGGCACATCGAGCATTGTTGATTTGAAAGGCACATTTCCAAACATACATTTTGTGCCAAAAGAAGTGCATCAGGATTATTAATTAACTCATGCATTAAAAAGCATTTAGAGCACGCTTGCCCCTTTTTAAATTATGCATTCCAAAAAGCTCCAAAAATAAATAAATAAATCCATCCCCAAATGTGCCAAGTCAGGATAGAACATAAAAGGGCTGACTTAAGGAAGGCAGAGCTAAGTGGTAATAACTGGTAACAACCACAGCACAGGGTTGGATCATAGCCTGAACAAATGGAGATGCAGTTCCCTCAGCACCCTTTAAATTTGATGTAAATAGCTGCAGGCAGTTGCAGGCAGGGCGAGATGAGTGACAAGGGAGCGTTCAGGCAAGTTGAGGTCAAGGTGGGCTGCAGCATTATGGATGATTTGTAGGATATAACCTCCAAATTGGAGCTAAGTAATATATGGACAAGCAGCTGAGTGCTTTGCAGCTGGAGTGGGGTTCTTTGCTCGATGGCTGTTCCTCCAGGTTTTATCACCGTCTTGTTTCCTTGCTCTCCTGTTTCTGGTTCTCCCTTTCCATCTCTCATTGAAGTGACTTCTATTGTTCCACCGCCTCATAGCTGTCTAAGAGTGCTGCGCAGCCGGCTCCCCGCGGTCACAGCTCCCTCCCTGGCAACGTGATATATGTGTGGCTAGCTTTGACGTCACTTCAGGCCCAACGTCATAGCCTCTCAAGGCTCACAAGTGGGCACCTTCTGGAACTTTCTCTCAGTGCTTCTCCTCTCTCTTTCTCCTTCTCCTACTTATCCTCCACTAATGACCTCAATCTCCTTCTGTTCTCCCTTCTACTGGCTCTCCTCTGTTTTTAAAATTCTTTATCTTGTTACTCAAATTCATTTACTTTTCCTTCTTTACCAACCCTCCAACTTGTTGTCACGCTTCTGGAGCTTTCTTTTCCTGTCTGATACCGCATATTGTCCCCCATTGTGTCTTCAGGGCGTACAAATACAGAGAGGCATGGCATGTCTGAGGTAAGCGGACAAACAGCAAGCTAACCCTTCTCTCATATGAAATAGGGCTCATCCATATCTAATTACTCTTATCAAGATCCACTATTCCTGGATAACATGGTTTTATACAACCTGCAGTCTGTTTCCGCTCCATACAGAGCCAATTCCCTCTATGGAAAGTTTGTTCTACCAGATGCCCAGTGACTCACCTTAATTTGGAAAGATGCCTGTGGCTTTGACAAATATAAATTATATATATATACCCTCAAGTCCCAAAAAGTTTGGATGCTGTGTTAATTGTAAATATTGCAGTTAATGTATCTTCCATCCCCGAGGCCAGACTGGATTAAAAAAAGAACAAGATAATTGTGTAAAGGATATTACTACGTGGTCTCATGAATACTTCAGAGAACTATTATCTGAACACTGCATCTTAAAATGCAAATAGAGACTCACCCAAAGCAAGAGCTGTACATAAACAACATCTAAAAACGCAGCAGACCTCTCTCTGGACCGACTCTTCTGAGATGGACAGAGACTCAATGTAGAAAATCCTGCACTTGATTGATGATTCAATTTCAGGAAATCACGGGCATTGGATCATTTAATTATTTCCAGGTTGAATTTAAAAAAAAAAAGAAAAAAGTAATGTGCAATGTGTATTTACTCAATTTTACGGACCCCCTCCGGTGACATTGCAGGGAAAAAAAAGATCTTGTGGCCATGATTTAATGTTTTGTGGCAGGCAACAAGTTATTACGACGTGGCCCCACGATACATTGTTTTTCTTCAATGTCATCACATCATTGCTTGAACCACCACGACAACGCTGAGCCACATAGTGTGAAAGGTAACACTGGTTGGCTTTGTGACAAGTTTGGTGACTCAGCCTTAAGTCCGGAGTTGTAGAAAATTAGTGGTGCATCATGACGAGGCAAATACACCAAGGACAAGTGGGACTGTTGGGCAAGGGAAGACATAAATTCATTCATTATCCGTAGTCGCTTATCAAGTTCAGTGTCACGTGGGCTGGAACCTATCCCCACTGACATTGGACGAGAGGCAGGGTACACCCTGGACGAGTCGCCAGTTGATCAAAGAAACGACACAAAGAGACAGACAACCAGTCGTGCTCTCATTCACTTATCTATGGAGCCATTGATTAACCTGCATTGCATGTTTTTGGACCGTGGGAGGAAGCCGGAGTACCTGCGGAGAACTCATGCAGACACGGGGAGACAGGAAGGCTGGCAGACGCGGATTCAAACATGGTACCTTCTTGCTGTGAGGCAGCAGTGCTACCCTCTGTGACACTGCGCCGTCATACCTACACTCCATACCCGTCATACCTACACTCCATACCCGTCATACCTACACTCCATACCCGTCATACCTACACTCCATACACTTTGAACATGTTAGCTACAAATTCAGAATGATGTATTATTAACAGAAATATAAGTTATGTGTTAATTTGAACGTAGGCCATAAATAATCGCTTTTTTTTTTTAAATCAGGGTAACGAGATGGATATTACAAGAGGGAATTTGTGTCTTGATACATTTTCCTTAGGACTTCACAAGACATTTGCTGTCTGTTTGCCTCTCTCCTCCAGTCTTCTTGTCTTGCTCTCAAGGCTGCCGGCGGTCAGTCTGTCCACGTCTCAGCCGGCGCAGTGTGCTGAGAGGGTTGAGATAGGTTGAAATGGAATGAGGAATGCTGTTGTCAGTACATGTGACACATCTCCTACTGAGCCTGTCCATGTGGTTGCAGCAGAGGGAGTGCCGAGAACCATCAGGGCATGTTTGTTAAAATACTAGAAGAAATGTGTAAAGCGATGCATGTCTTTAAAGATTCAGGAAAGGTCATGTGAAATTTTATTTTTGCATGCTGGAATCTTTCTTGTTGAATGCCCTGGATGGAATATTTTTGTTCAACAGAACAATATAACTTGTCATTTACAGTGTGACCAGGATTGTGACATCTTTCTATTTTTATTCCAATCACTGCACTCTCTGCATGACAGTATAAATCACTTCTTCTGCTCTTTGAGGATTTTTCCAAGTGTATTAATTCATTTCCCCTCAGGAAATATCACAATGTGCACAATCAAAAATGTACAGGCAAATGCATCTAGCATTTAGTTCAAGGTTCTTAAAGCTATGATCATGTTCATTGGAGGCACTCTGAGTCTGCTGCTGTGTTTCTTTCTTGAATCCTGGGAAATATAGTAAATGGTATTGTACCATGTCAAAAGCCAATGATGTAAAAACAACCCACAGAACAGTTGTGTTATTTCCCACCCTGCCGTGAAATCAAGGCAGCGACGTGACTAGCCAGAGGAAACATGTTTTTTTTTTTTTTATGGGAAACACATTTTGAAACAGCAGCGGTAAATAGCTGCACAATGCTGCCGCTTCACTGCAGCACATATAAATGTTTCCACGCACTGGGTTGAGATTGAATTACATTATAGATATTGAAAGCTTCAAAAAAGGGCATTTAGATAAATAACGGATCGTAATACTGAGTAGTCCAAAATTTCTGCCTGGATAACTAGACGTCCCCGACAGCCAAGGTACATCCCTGAAAGTCCCCAGTCGTACAAGCAATCTCCCTGATTGAACTCCTGAAATGAAATGTCAAGTAATGTCAACAGCATTTTGCTTAAAAAAAAATATATATATATATATATATATATATATATATCCACATAGACCTTGATGCGAGACCTTGATGCACCATGTTTAAGGCCATTCTAGCTATTTTTGCTATGATTGAGCTTTGAATCTTATACATATATTTGATATACCCTTGTTGTTTGGGACGAAGGTATAGACTTGGTTTGATCAAACATTTGTAATACAGTAATTCCTCTGTAGGGTTGAACAACATGCGTTAGCTAGCCATCACTCCCCATGTGCACCATTGAACCTTGAGTCCCCATGATCCTGTCCCTGGTTTAATAACTGTCCTTCCTTCGACAACTTTGGTAGGTCTTAACAACTGCAGAACTAGATCCTCTGACCCATTTCTTGCCATCACAATTTGGCCTTTGTCAAAGTAGCTCAGAACTTCTCTGTTTATGAATGTCATGTTATAATATGTTATGTTACGTTGTGTTATCTTATCTTATCTTATCTTAATACATGTCCTCTTATTGTTAAATAGATCCCACCCCATCAGAGGTTCCACTGTAACGAGGTGATCGATGCTTTTCTGACTTTACTTGTCAGTAGTTATAATATTATGGTTAATCAGGGGAAACCTTCTCCTGTTTTGATCCTTTGCATTGTTATAGCCTGCTGCATTTTGATGATAATTATTATGGCAACATTGACTCATTACATGAATATAAGGTATTTTCCTTCTTTGGGTGGAAATTGACAGTTTTTATGATCATGTCTTTGTATGAGCGTTTCATTATAATGGGCTTATGGGATGGCTGCATCCATAAGGAGAAGGCAATCTGAGCACTTTAGAAAAGGTGATACCATGTTATATTTTGTTTCAGGCAACATGATGAAAAAGAGTCATGACGGCTCTGTGTACAAATGGCGGTCAAACAAACAGCTTTCATTACAGAGTTCAGCTGATTCATTTTTTTATATCAATTTGTCCACGGTATATGAAGACGAAAAACCAGTTTCTGTTATTAGTTTTGCTTACGTATTAATGCAGTTCACACTTCAAGGTGGTAAACTGTTTAACATGTTTTGGAAGACAGGATAGGAGACACGTCATGTCCTCTCTCGTCCTTCTCTGACTTTAGAAAAAAATTAAATCAATATTATTAAAGCTTTTAGGCAGCATGTACATTATGATCACCAACAAACTATTCTAAATCCCTTTTCCAAATGACCAGCTTGATTTTAAGTACTCATACATCATTAACGCAATTTGGGGAGAATCTAATTTCTCCACTAATTGTGTCTTAATTTTAATTAAATTATATGTAAAGTACCCAGCAGAGCAATATCAGAATTGGCAAAAAATAAGATAAGACGAAATGAAACCGGCAGAACCTTAATTAGTCAGTATAGATCCCAATTGCTTTCAAAGGGTCTAAAGTGGAGTTAGACGAGCTTCTCTCATCGACATTAAATATTTTCCTTTACAGATTCAGGGTCCTCATCCCTCACTCAGTGACTTACAACACTGACCTGTCACTCAAGTCAGAAATAAGTCTCTAATACACAAGACTACCTTCATTTAGTATGTGTTTCTTGCCATTTTCAGAATCGTTCAGAATTTGCTTTGTTGCATCTTTTAATATATAATACTCCGTCTTACAGTATGTGTCCATCCATCCGATGGTTTGTTTGTTCCCTCCGCCAATCAGAGTTTGGCTTATTTGATTGGTGCTATTTGTGTGTGTGGAATCAAACAAGTTTTGAATGGATGAATTAATGTTGTGGAAAGGTGGGGCCCTGGGGGCAGAACTGGTGATTACAACTTTGAGACTATGGTATGATGCCATGGACCCCCGACAACATTACCCAACCTCCCCTGATCTGTCTCTGATGGGCTAGATACGACAATTAGGAGGTGGGACATGAAAACTTTCAGACTTCAATCTAATCTGAAGGAGAGGAGGGCCTGTCATGGTGTTGCGATAGTCGGAAAAATTTGCTTAATCAATGTATGAGATCTCAAAGAGTCCTCGGTTTAGCCATTAGCCAGTCAAGTCTCTTATTGTTCTGGATTTCAGTTTCATGTTATGGCTGAGAACTGCTGCCTGGATCACCTGAGATAAAATGCTGGTGAGAGAGAATGAGGTCCGATGCTCGGACTGCCTCTACAGTGTGATTGTCGTACGGTTCTTTAGCAAGACCCCGATGCTTCAAAGGGGCTACCCAGCCATCCACAGTGAGGGTTCAAGTGAAAAGATTGGTGATAATTTCACCATGTTGTACTGTGTGACAAAATGTCAATACATTATTATTAACACCAAAACAATGAGATGGAAGACACTGAAATGTTCCATTTCAAACAGTGCTGAGGGCACAGTTTGCGCTGAGGGAGAGGAGGACTTGATTATTGGTGTTTGAATTTGATTTTCAGATGGGCTCTGCTTCTTGGGTTGCTATCACCGCCATTATCAATACAGGACGCTCTTTGTTTTCTTCTTAACTGTTAATTAAGAATATATTTCTCTTTCATGTATGTAAATGTAGAGAGCTGTAGAGGCCATTTCAAGTCGCCCGTCATCACCCCCTCCCTTAAACACGCACACACACACACGCATGGACACACACACACGCACGGACAGACACACACACGCACACACGCACACATACTGTACGTCTCTAATGATGAGCAATAGTGCCCTCCCCAGGGTCTTTCACCCCTATGTGTTGCCTCCTGTATGAAAAATTGCCACCACCTCCTCAGTGCTTAGAGTCATGGGAAGAATGAATGGATATAATCAGGATGTTCACCCATTCACTCTCACCGGGAAGGCAAGCTTGTTATTCGCTGTCAATCTTCTCTCCTTCCTCTTTCTCTTTCAATCCCGTCCTCCATCTTTCCAACCTTCTCTGCTCGTTTTCTCTCTCCTCTGCCTCCTCTCTCAGAGTTGTCGGTGTTTCCTCGACTCTATCGTTGCAATTATTTTATCATCTGCTCACATAATATCCAGCTCTCCTCTGCTCACTCATTGTCACTACATTTGAAAATCTATCTTTTCCCTTTCCTTCACCATCACCAATGTTCTGTTTCACATTTCTCGTCCCTACGTACTCCTTACTACCGTTCCTGTGAAGCTGCGATCCTCTACAGGCTTCAGTGTCTGGCTGTCATTATGAACACCTGAATTTTATGATCTTTCATTATTGGCTCGGAGTGCCTTTGTGCTAAAAATATATACTCTGCTGGAACTAATAAGGTAGATAAAAGCAGGACCTGATGTATACGTATAAAAGTACTATATATATAACCATATTTTTCATTTGAATGAATGGAAATGTCATTCATGGGCTTGAAAGGAGAAAACGTTTTATTCTCACTTTGTTGTAGCTGATTTTTATGTTCAAGCTTTGCCATAAAAATGTCTGTGCGGACGTTTCATTTCCTTGTTAGCAAGTAAACCGGGTAACAGATTTCATGACCCTTAATTCATCTGTAGCAAAGAAAAAATAACTTTCAGTTGTTAAGGTACTTGGTAAGGCCTGCCTTACCTTTAGATTCTGGTATGTACAGCAGTATTTAAACAACCACCTGCAGGTTTGGTGAAAATCCTTGTGGCAGCACTGTTTGTTCCTTGACAGAGAACTTTTCAGGTTTGGCCGTCCAGGTGTGGAGTGTTACTGTCACCATGAGAGCGGCGCAGCCGTCATCCAGCTACAGTTTCTCATCAATGAGGTAAGTCCAAAAATAGAACAATAAGGTAAGACTAGTCTTGTCTTACAAAGACAGAACATGTATGGCTAATAGTGTCACTGGACGAAAAAGTATTATCACAACGTCTCAGTGGAAAGACATATAAGATGATGGATTGTCTTCTGTGTCTACTGTTCTGTTTTTTTCTTGGCTGATTCTGATTACTGATTTTTCTAAAGTCGCGGATACTGAATTTGGCTGTTTGCGTTTCCTTTTTCTTGAAAGTTTTAAAACCATAATTGACAGCATACATACATACATACACACATACAGTGGGCTTGTGGCTGGCTCTGTGCTACCCTGCTTTCAAGAAGCTAACCGCTCTGCAATGTTAGCTTCCTGAAACCAGGGGGTTATTCATTTTGAAGTGCCTTTATAATTGTGTAGTCCCAAACGCTGTCGGGGTTGTTCCTCCGTAGTTAATTTCACCTTAAAGGTTTTTCAAATTGTGAGATTCCTGTTTTCTTTGTTCACGGTGAAAGATTTCCAAGCTGGTGAGATGTTCGTAGCCATGGTAACTCATGCTTGGTGTGTGTGTTTGTGTGTGTGTGTGTGTGTGAGTGCGACGTGAACTATGTCGCGTCTAACCAGCTTGGAATCAACTGCTCAGCCGGTCAGCGTTCATATCTAATTAAGCCAACTGGCGCACACTGATCTTGAGATCTATTTTTTAACGAAAAAACTCTGTTTTCCGGATATAACTCAAAAATTATTCCATGGATAATTTTAAAATTTTATACCCCCATAGATCTTCGTGTAAAGAAAAATTTGATTGATTTTGGGAATGGTCGGATGTATATTTTTGACACTAAGGGGAGCTTTTCACGGCATCATTTCTCAACCGAAATTTGGTTATGAATCAACTCGAGCAGATCTATCTCGTATATATCATATATTACTCTCATATTTCTCATTTTACTTGATTTTGGGTAGCTTTTTTGCTAAAAATACCATGATAATAACTTCAAATTTAATCTAAAAGTTTAGTCGTGGGGATTGCAAATACAGCCCAGGGGATCAGGGACATGGTCGGGACATACCCTCGCTGTCGGGGAAGACAACATAGGCATAGTTATTGAAACTCTTCACTGCTGTCTTGTGGAAGTATCGATGTAAACGTAAAGGAAGCATGGCAGTATGTGAAAACTGATTGATACGACTTTCTATTATTATACCTATAGATCGACTGGATCGAGCACCTTGAGAGACGTATTTATATCTCACATTTCATCCCTTGTCAGTAAAATGTTTAAAAGTAGTTCCTACTGTGAGTTGTTGCAGAGAAGGCTTAATGGATGAAGGAGGTAGATTTTCTTATAATGCATGCAGGTTATAACGACATGAATGTCCATAGGGACTCTGCAAATTGAGTTAGAGTGGGAACTTTAAATCAGGCAGCTTTCTCCCAGGTACAATGATGATTAATTTTATATATATATAAATATAACGGACAGATCTCCCTCTGTCCGTTCCATATTTCATCACAGCGAGAAATATACCTCATATTTACTCTCGAACCAAGTGTAGATTCATTCATTCCACCAAGTCCCCCTGGTATCAGTTGGGTTGGGTAAAATTCATGGGTCATTTGTGATGTTGCAATTTTGTAATGTCTTGACAGCATGAAGAAGATCACGTATCTAAAGTTGGAAATAATTATTAAATTCACTTCAGCTTTGATCTAAAGGATATATCAATAATATCATATAATGAGATCAGGAGAAGGTTGGATCCAAGGCACTATTGTAGCACTTTGAGATTTGATCCAAATGTAAAGTGCATTATAAATTAAATGTATTATTATTATTATTATTATTATTATTGTGTAAGATAGAACCAGTAGAAAACAATTAAGTGAAAGGGTTTTCGCCACAGCATTTTCACCACGCAGTGACCTTCGTCACGGCATTATCTCTGTAAGGTCCTGCTCAACTCTTTGGTTGAGCACATTTTGAGTCCCTATTTCTCACAGAAAAATGTGTGTAACTTGACTGAGATTATTTATAATATGACCCAGTGGCAGCATGAATATGCCAAAGAGTAAGGGGCCGTGGTTGGAGCCCTAGAGGGACACCCCGGGTCAAAGTGGCCACAGAGGGAGGCATTAACCCTGGATAATGAGAAATCCTTATTTGATAAGTATGATTTTTTTAGTATACTACAGCATGTGAGGACTTACCAAACAGATTTATGGGACTGGATAAAGGCAAAAAAAAAAGTCTAAGGATCGAATTACTTTCTAAAAACATGCTTTACACATCCAGAGTCATGCTAATTAAAACGAGCATTACGGCATGGAATACACAATTTCATCAAGGAATAATTTCATAAAGCTGATTTATATTTACTGTTTAATAAATGCTTGACCAAAGGTCATTTTATAGTAAATTTAACAATTGGAGCATTTGTTGATTTAAGGTATTAAATTAATAAAATAATTTTTTTTTTCATGTTTTTTTTTTAATTGATTGGGAAATTCAAGGTTATCAGGAAATATCAACATATAATCATTTTTAATTAATTATGAAAAAATAAAAAATTATAGTTCTGAATGCTTTAAGGATTTATTTTGCACAGGATAAAACCGTTGTCGTATTTGAAAAGCATCAGCAGCATTATTAAAAGTGTCACAGCCCGACAACTTCTTCCAAGGGCATGAGAACTTCCCAGATGGGAATCGTCCTACAACTCACCAGACCATGTTTGGACGCTATGTTAAGTTCCCACAAGAAAGCTGGAAACATGTTGAATACCTTTAGCACTTTCTCAATGAAACTTGAAAACATAAATGATTTTGGCCAAATAAGAAATACAGTATTTAGTGCTTAGTGGTGCTTGTGTGTGTAGGCGTCTGTGTGACTGTGACTCAGCATTTCAGAATAACCCCCAAGGACATGTAGACTATTTTAGTCCCTCCTACATGCATTCATATATTTATATATATATAATGAATCATCATTGTACCTGGGAGAAAGTTGCCTGATTTAAAGTTCCCACTCTAACTTAATTTGCAGACTTCCTATGGACATTCATGTTGTTATAACCTGCACACGCATTATAAGAAAATCTACCTCCTCTTCCTTCAAGTCATTAACCTGTATCAACATCTTTGAAGTAAAATGAAATACCTACTAATATGGAATTCTGTCGTGACAGGGTGCTCTGGTGAGTGCTCTGGCTGATGACAGCGTTCACCTGTGGAATCTGAGGCAGAAGAGACCAGCTATCCTGCACTCACTCAAGTTCAACAAAGAGAGGTAGGTGGTACGATGCTAAAGACAGCCTGCTACGTTCATGCGCCTCCTTCTCTGTATCTTCCTCCTTTCTCTCCTCATTCGGGGCCTGACTCTGGTGTGACACCAACTGCGACAGTCTGAACAGAGGCAGTGTCACAGTTGTCTGCCTGTGTGAACTGTTGGTTTTGGCTGTGTGCAAACATTTAATTTTGCAAATGTGTGTCTGTGCCTGCCTTCAGAATAGCGCGCAGTGCAATGGATGTGACAAACAGGCGGATGTTCTCGCTGTCGCTCTGTTTCGGTCTCTGTTGGTCCTAACTAAAACATTCATTATTACGGTCACTTACTCTTTGTCTGAGGATTCCCCCATCAACGAGGCACAGATGTGAAACTGTCCACACATCTGAGGGATTATAACAGCAGGATGACGCACAGACATACACACACATACGATAAAACAACTATAGGTACAATTGTAACAGCAATATTTTATGCTTATATGTCATTGTAATACTTTCGGTAACTTATTATATCCTACGAAAAGTCGGGGACGTTATGGAATTGCAAACGTCTTCGGCAGTGTCCGGAGATCTTTCATTTTAACGTGATAACTCAAAAACTATTTCATTGATCATTTTATGAATATTATTTCCGCATAGACCTTAGTTTGAAGAAGAAGTGTATTGATTTTGGGAAAGTTCGGTTGTATATTTCCCACACTATTTATCTTGAATGAATCGTATCCTACTGGAATAATTCCTATTTTACTTACATGAAAAACAGGACATGTATAGTTTTCCTGACTGGACTTTTGCTTCAACAGCACCCACACATCCGGATTCTGTTGAATCTGTTGAATGAATGTATTGGTTTGTTCCAATGCTTAAAGATGGTCCCATCTAGTCTAACGGTTTAATAAACCACACAACGATAGTACTTTAAGTAACATTTGCTACACGTTGTGTTATTAAAGGGTTGCTGAGGCTGGAGAGGTTGAGCGGTCATCTACTTATCAGAAGGCTGATGCGTCCTTGAGCATGATACTGAACCCCTATTTGCTCCCAATGGCTTTTCCATTAGTGTGTGAGTGATTATTGCTACGATGAGCGGGAGGCGCCTACTCTGCCAGAGCTGCATGAATGTGTGTGTGTGTGAACGGGGCTATACAATGTGAGCACAGGTCCTTTACAGAGGACTCTTTAGAAAAAATCTTCTCAGTGCTAAAATAACTATTTTCAATTTTCATATTTCATATTCAATAACTATGATTGGCATAAAGTCAGTGTCTGAATCAGAAGACAATGAAGCAGTTGATCGTGATTAGAAAGGGATATCTTGATAAATGCATTTCACTCTTTCTTTTGATCTTACTTACAAAATGGATTTTTCTTTGCCGATGTTGTGGTCTTCAAAATCACCTCACCTCAAGGAAGCTGGTGTCCACTGTCTTCTCCAATCACACACGCCGTGATTACCCATCAGAGCCAATCATATCGTTGGCCAGTGATCCGTCACAGTGAAAAGTGGTGAATGAGTTCAATGTCAGACCCAATGAGCTGAGACAACGCTGACGTGACGGACAGGTGGCCGGCAGCAGCTTTTAGGGTGTGTTGTGTACTTGCAGAAGCGCTCGACTTGTGTCTGACATTTACAAAGCACCGCTGTCCGACGGAACGAACTCGAGGCATAGCAACAGTGCGGTGCTGAGACTGATGACATCTCAAGAGAGGATGGGGGAGCATGGAGGAACAAAGTCACTTGAGACATTTGGAAAAGAAAAATTAAACGGTGGGAAGCAGTAGGAGATGGAGAATGTAAGCTGTAGCTATACATATGATATAAGAATGAAACTGAAAAAGGGCTTGAGGGAGACTACACATCTCACTCCTTGTGCCCTATTCATATTCCAATAAATATTTAAGAAGAATATTTTAAAATGCCGGCATCAGTCCTCGTGTCGTCTTAAGAATGGACAGACAAGATACTAGATCTCGAACTATGAATCCGTTTACTCCAATTGTAAATGAAGCAGCCTGGAATCATTTGATTTCATTACAGCAACTTTACATTTTATGGTTTCCTTCCATTAAAGACAACATCAAAAGATTCTGAAGAGCGCTCAGGTCATCTTGAAGGTTAATCGCCTATGAATGTGAATCTTTTTTCCCTATATATGTGTGAAGTGCAACAAGCAGCAGCTGCTGGGGAATTATATCATGAGATGTTGACAGGCATCATCCCATGTGCATAAAAGCTGTTCTCTGTCTGGGCTTATATTAGCTAAGGTAAGATATTTGTCCCTGTGGGCAAATTCTGAATGAATTCAACATACAATCAGAAAAACAATGATAAAATTAAAAACAATTTTTTACACTGTCGTCCTTGACAGCAAAGTTATATCCCAAAAATGTCTCCAATCCCCAAGCAATCCCCCTTATTAAACTCCTTAAATTAAATGTGAAATTTGTCACTAGTATTTTTTGTAAAAACAAAAAAAGCTCCCCTAATAACTGAAATATGAACTATTGATAATGATTGTGTTTAATTTTTAAAAGTGTCACTGTTATCCAATTTACAATGAGTTAAATGCACCTGAAATAAAGAAGTTGATGTGGATAGAAAGAATAAGGAAACTTATTATGACTATTCGTACTATTATTTTTTTACAGCACCTGCTCATAATGGAATAATATATGTCCTTTCCCCTTTTACGTATTACAAGATAAAAACACACTTTAACGGGAATGTTTTCCAGTAAAAGCCTTATTTTCTGTTTTTGATGCCCTTAAATTTGATAATTGTGTGATAGAAATGCTCTTCCATTTCTCTGTGTGTAAGCAATGCATGTTTAAAGCTTTACATGAAAGCTGATTGTGTCTCACACTGGTTTCGAACTTTGCATATCAGCGCATCTCCTTTGCAGATCAGCCAAATTTCCTTTGTGGACTGATACTCAACCCTGCAGTCCTCCAATGTTATTATTGTAGTGACTACCCCTGAGGAGCAGTTTCCAAAGTTAATAGAACCATCAGGGTGTTGTTGTGTCTTATTTTTCTCATTCCTGCTTCTACTATCATAAGTTCTCCCCATGCTCCAAAGGCAACACATATACTTTATTTTTTTATTCAACTACAGGTTGGCACGCCTTTGTGAAATCAGGGTACATTTCCAAGCAGCCCTTCAAAGATATAGATTGTAAGGATAATCTTGAGATGATAGTGTCTTTGCTCCTTTGCTTTTCAGTGTCAGTTTGTTCAGAGCTTGACTTAAGCTTGTCAGGGTGTAGAGGACATGCAGTCAATTCCTCCAACTATACAGGGACAGTTTCTCACAATAAAAGGACAGTCTTCAGCCCACCTATATGAGATTTAAGTATATTTAATAGTAGATGAAAAGACTTATACCCCATTCATGTGCAGGGATCTAGAGTCCTGAATAGGCTGCAGGATTAAGGCTAAAATGATAATCCTGGTTCTTCTGATCAATACTGAGACTTTTTATCACGTTTATTCCCTAATTTAGTGAAATGTCAGGTTGATGTACTGCTCGATTGTTCTACCTGAACAAAGTTCTCTATTTCCCTTTGTTACAGCTGTATTTGCCTGCGTTGTCTGTCCCTCTCTCCTGGTCACGCTCTGCTCAGGTGTTCTGGATTGTGATTGCTCACGAAGTTCACCTGGGCGTGAAGAAGAGCTTAAAGCTCCTATTCTGCCACCACAGGCCGTGGCCTCTGGGTTCGGGACTGTTGCTTGTGTTGCTGCGCCGCCTGGTGATTTTAACTAGTATTAATAAATCCCATGTGCTTGGATTTTACAGGTGTCTTTCTGTGGTTGTTTTGGGGCAGAGTTGGAGTGTTGTTAGCCCAATAGGGCCATTTTAAGTTAAGGGCATGATGAAAAAAAATGTTGTCCTATGATCATTTGAAGAAAAGGAATTAAATTGAGGAGTCTCATTTGTCTTTCTTAGATATATGGTTTTATTACGGACAGATCTGTTATACCATAGAAGATCTTGGTGAGCTCGCATGCAGGTCCCACACCAAAAGCTTGTAAACCCGATCTCGACACACCGTTTTATTAATATGAGGTCATTGACATCGGTCATAATCTTTGTCAGTGCCAGTTTATTTAGTACCCTCAGACAGAACATCTTTTTCTATTCTGGTGTAAAATTACACCAGAATAGACCTCAGAATCACAGTGGGGCAAAGGGATTAGTTTCATTTTCCTAAGAGAGCGTAACACCCTCGACTTGTAACATCAACACGGATAATGATGCTTAGGAAAAATTAGTGCGAGGGATTATGTACCTTTTGTCCAGTGTACCACGGTTTGAGTGATGAAGTCTTCATCGCTCAGATTTTATCGGACACATATCTTTGGTCAAATAGAATGTGATTGCATTGTTCTTTCAGCATCTCTGTGAGCTGGATGGATGCAGTGACTGTAATGGATGTCTGAATTAATGGATGATTAACTTCAGCAATGTTTTTCTTGACCTTCATCCATTCATCCCTCAGCAGTTTGTGGTGGGTTTTCAAGCGGTTGAACAAGTTAATTGTGTTACTTTCTAGTGCGGCGGGGGTGCATGTACGTTAATATCACTCTATAATATTAATTTAACTGTGTGAAGTCGAAATCATGTTAGAGATTAAATTGCATAAAATGTGCAGTCATATTCTTGAGTAGATGCATTTAGCATCAAATACGGAAACAGGGAGATGCGAACTGCTAGCCTCTTCCAGTGTTTAATGATACTGCAAAGAGCCTGTAACAACACCTGCATCAACAACACGTGCAACGAGACCAACACCTGTATCGACATCAACACCTGCAACAACATCAACACTTGTGGTGTATTTCTAAAAGTGGGCTTAAAATAATTAGTAACTGAGCTCAATCCTGACCACGCCTGTGATGAGAAACTGGGGAAATCCCATTTCAGAACAGCTGATAGGAATTGGTTCAATCAACTCTGAGTTGGATAACACCCTGTTGAACGTGTGCACGCCGAATATTAAAAGCAATCATCATTGGAGCTCAGATACTGTGATTCACCCTGGCAACCAGTGATACCCTATGGTCGCCATACTTCACGCTGATAAAGCAGGAGGTTTTAATGCGGTTGCGAAAGTAATTTTTTGAAAATAAGATGGCTTCGTCAGAGAAGGAGAGAAAACTAGCGTGGGAGGGAATTGCTGCCTGAGTGAATATATTGACTAACTTAACTCCATTTTCTCTGAATGTGTGTGACAAGGTGGCAGACTGTGCACAAGAAAGCAGCTGAAAAGGAAAGACAAATGCAAAGTTAATCCTGGGTGGAAACAGAACTCACCGGAAGAATCTTAGAACGCTTTGGAGTCCTCCCTGACTCCCCTTTGGATGAGCCGGAGAGGATTCATCTCTATAATTTTAGCAAAAAAACGTATATAGATAGCAGTAGTATTTTATTTCTTATCCATCCATCTTTACAAAACAGTTATTTTTGTTCCATGGGGATCCAAGATAAAACATTTACCTACTCTATCTGTTCTCTACATAGCTCCCGTTCACCTTTGAAAATTGACAGGCTTTCTAGCATATGAGGTCTCATTCCAATACTCCAAAGTTGATCCTTCATCTCCCACCACCCTTCCTTCTTCCCCAGTTCATTTGCTTGATCAGAATTGGAGTTGATGGTTGAAAGCAGTGCTGCAGAAGGCTCTCCCGCATCATCGCCCATTCACATCAGATCCCAGGCACTAGGAGAGAGGCGCGAAGGGAGATGAGGGGGATTTGAGACAGACTGGGCCTCAGCCAGAGAGCAGTGAGTCAGTCTGTGGGTAGGAGTGTGGGAATGGAAGGAGCGCAAAAAGAAATCCTGCAGAGTCATTCTGGCGTAGGACGCTATCTTCACCTCCTGGCACACAGGAATGCACTGCAGATGTGGATGCTATCATCAGTACAGGGTGATCTGATGGGAGATAATAAAAGGTTGGAGGCAGGGTCATCCCATATGCACTAGCTGAAGAACACACACAATACGAATAGGACCTGATCCTTCCATTTTTTTCTTCCATATTGTTATGGTTTAAGATGATTTTGATCTAGAACTCATTCTGCAGCATTCTGAATATATTTGACTGAAGCTTGTGTTGGCTGATGATGGATTGCTGTCCCTCACTATTAAAGATTGAAATAGCTCAAATCTAATGTTTGATTCCTGTTGGAGTCTCAGTATTTCTTGACTCTTGACTTTAAACCTTTAAAGTCTTTATTCCACTAAACTATGACTTCTAGTTTGCGGGTTGATTTTGTGTGAATTGACTCTCATACATGATGAAGTGATTGGGCTAACGAGGGTTTACAGACTGATGTTGGACTGAGAGATATTGCTGCTGTTATATAGATTATTCTGCCCAGACAGTTGTTTCTCCTTTCCCATATCCCTCCAGCTTGAAATTCAAACTTCTGTCATATTATAAGCTTGAATGGATTTTAACGTGCGGTCTGTATTACAGGGAAAGAGTCTGGAAGTGCTTATCTATGTGGTACATGTGTGTGTAATGTGCTATCGGATGAATTCTCATAATCGAAAACGTAGAAAATTTGAGTCTCTGGGTTTTCCGATAAGAGCTGACTTCCATCCAGTCTTTGGTGTTATCACAAATAAAACTGTCACTGAAAATTGACAAAACGGACATTTGTTTTTTCGTTTTCTTGTTTTTCTGTTAGGTACTTTTTTCAGATTAAAAAGTTATTCGTGGGTGATGGGAAAAATGGATAGGCGGTCGGTCCGGTTCGACATCAGCAGTGATGTGGGTGGTGTATCGATCTGTTATAGTGAAGAAAGATCTGAGTCGTAAGGCAAAGCTCGGAGTTTACTGGTCCATCTACGTCCCAACCCTCCCTTATGGTCAAGAGCTCTGGGTAGTGACAGAAAGAATGAGGTCAAGGATACAAGCGACTGAAATTAGTTTTCTTCGGGCTGTGTCTGGGATCATCCTAGGAGATAGTGTACGGAGCTCAGACATCCAAAGAGAGCTTGGTGTAGAGTCACTACTCCTTCGCATCGGAAGGAGCAAGTTGAGATGGTTCAGGCATCTAACTAGGATACCTCCCTTTGGAGGTTTTTCAGGCACATCCAACTGGGAGGAGACCTCAGTGTCGACCGAGAACTTGCGGGAGGGACTACATATCTCGACTGGCCTGGAAATCCCTCAGAATCCCCCAGGATGAGCTGGAGAGTGTTCATGGGGAGAGGGACATCTTGAAATCCCTTCTTAACCTGCTGTCACCATGACCCAACCACGGAGAGGCGGAAGAAAATGGTTGGCTGGTTGAATACATTAGATAACTCTATTTGGCCCGAATCATTTTCTGACTTGTTTTTCCCAAACGGCGTAAAGCTGTTTAAGCTCAGTACATAGACACAGGGGAAGGGGGTCCCCAAATAATATAAATAATCAGTTTATCAGAAAATCTTTGGGGCTCATACTCTTCAGGACGATTATGATGGAAGGGCGTCAGCCATGAGCAGCAGGAAGATGTATCTCCCCTATGGAAAGCATTCACCGGTGGTTATAGCTGATGATTTGGCTGAGACTGATAAGGACTTTGAATTGATGACATTACTGAACAACAGGAGATTATGACTGAACATGTTTGAAAGAAGGGCATGACAGGATGGTTCTTTTAATTTCTTAGATACATTATTTTACAAGGTCCTCACCAAGAAAAGAACTATGAAATTTTTTTCTTTGCGTATTTAATTTTATTTATTCATTTGAACTCTAACATGCTCTAAATTTACCATAAAATTATATTTGATCAAGAATGTTTGTAAAAAAAATAGAAAATAGTAATTTTATAAGACTTTTTGATTGTACTTCATTACATTTTCAATTTAGTAAATCCCCCCCATGCTTAAACAAAAAAAACAAAAACTTAAAAATAAAAATCTACTTAACAAAAAGGACCCTCTGAGTAACCATTATTAATGACTCCTCCTCAATGGCCCTCTGACCTGTGTTGTCCCCCAGGGCTCCATCCTTGGCCCCCTACCCTACCATACACATGCTGCCACTGGGTTATATATACACAATTAGGGAGGTTAAGTCAAATATTTCAGTAAGAAGTGACTCAAAACATGCTCAACCAAACAATTGAGCAGGGCATCAAAGGGTAAAAACTCCGTCAGCGTTTTTTATTCTAATGCTGTTTTGGTACAGCAATTATATACTCATAACAGGAACCAAATCATGGTTTCATCGCCCATTATTGTCAGCCACCCAACAGTTAATGACCAGTGCCTTGCTTAAGGGCACTCTGACAAACTGCTGTGCAGAGTAATGCAAGTATCACTAGATTGAAGCAGTTTGGATGCAAACGATCGTCTTTCTAATGACAGGCAGGTGTAGATTACCACTTTTGTGTCAGTGATCCTCCTTGAAGCGATCATCACATTAAACCATGCATCACAAACGATGATTTTTTTGTGGTGACATCCTCTCCCCAATTTATGTGCCCTGAACCATGCTGTCATACATCGAACCCCAAGACAGCTAGCTTACAGGTATGCACGTATGTGTCAGACATCTTTCATTTCAGAGGAAATGTGTTTGGCTCTGAGCCGAGAAGCTGGCTGCTGCCTTTGTTTGACGCGACGACTAAAAGCTTGACAATTTAACCCGGAGTTTCGTGCGTGAACACAATTCCACTCCCGTAAAGACTATGTATTTGCCGGCAAACGATCAGGTGCGTTTTTCTGTCGAGCCAGAAATGGATAGAAACGGTTCTAAATTGCAAGCAGATTTGTATAATTCTGCTCAGATGACCTTCACAAGCTGGCTCTCAGAGCATTTATCCGTTAGCTGTGCTCACACACAGACGCAGATCAAACATGTTTATACACAATATGCATTTGCAAACCGTATACATGCAATTACATTGGTTCATGTTTTTTTTCCCCGAGATGCACAGACACATGCATACAGAGGCACACAGGCATTCATGCATACAGTGTTTGCATTTAGTACAACCAAGATCTCCAGCCTTCATATGCATAGATGAGCCACATCTGTCTGCGCAGATGGAAAAGACATTAAATCCTGGAGACAGGCTGCCTCCTGGATATAAGGATGCCACAAGTTGTCATGGGAAGTCATGTAGCTCTTAGTCATCTTGCCTGGTCAAGTAAGCTTGTACGAGTTTCTTCATGGGTAAGTGGGGGCAGCTGTGGCTCAGTGGGTAGAGCAGCCATCTCCCAATCAGAAGGTAGCCAGTTCAAATCCCACCAGGGTCTACTTGTCATAGGGTCTAATTGCAACAGGGTCCCTGAGCAAGACCCTGAAACCCTAGCTCCCCAGGCACCTCACAGGGGCCACCCACTGCTCCCTCAGGGATGGGTCAAATGCAGAGAAATAGCTTCTCTGTGTTGTGCTGTATGTGACTGATAAAGGATTCTTCTTCTTCTACAACTCAGTGTAAGAAATGCAGCTCCTTCCCCTGCAACTGTCTCTCAAAAAAAATTAAATCAAGCAAATTTGTCAGCATATAGTTAATTCAAGTCTTATAATTTTCTGCAATGGTTAATTAATCTATTAATGGATTTTAAAGCAACTAAAGTCAGCACTGACTTGGGGAAAAAAATTCATCAGCTTTTTATTTTGCTAACCTTGTCTTAAAACCTCTATGCTTTCTGGAAATGCCACCCATCCTAGTTTTTTAAATAACCATCAAGACTTCTTCCTCAACCTTTGTGGTCAGATGAGATGTAAATGAGCATATAAAACTCTATGTTTATGTTGTGTGTGGATTAGGGTGTGTAAATATTTTCTCCGATCTGGTTTTGTGTATGTGTGTGTGGGTGCACATTTTGGATTGTAAGGAAGAGATTTATGTCAAGTATACTGATGCCTCTCCTCCAAAAAATGAATAAATTCATGTTTCAGAGTAGTGTACTGTGACAGCAAGGGTGTGTGTGTGTGTGTGCGTAACAGTTGGAGCTTTTTCTCTGAATACAGCCCTGGAGCAACTGTCTGAGTACACTCTCAGCAAATGTGCAGAAATGGGGGCCTTTCAGCTTTCTGAGAATTAAAAACCCCAATATCAGCACTAAATCTCACTGAAGGACACATATCTTTTTGAGATATTTGAAGACTATGTACAGTATGTTTGTGTAGCACTATGTCATTTATGTCACTTTCATAACATATATCCAAATAGTTTGCATGAGAATATTGCATATTGTAACACACCAGGTATATATATATATATGTATTTATTTATGTATGTGTGTATTTCTGTATGTAATATATGCATATGTACTGTATGTATATGAATATATATGTATTGAACCTTTTGGTAAAACAAAGCTAGAGGCATTGGAGTAAGTAATCAATGACTCACCAGCCGCCTACGTTTACAAGTAAACTGATCAGAGGTGATTCTATAGATCTAGTTTAATACTGAGATCTTTTCAGGTGGCATGGTGGTGCAATGGCAAGAAGGTACGGGTTCAATTTCACCTCTGACCCCAAACTCTAATAAACTCTGAATGGAGTTTATTCTACCTGTTTATGTGTGTTAACTCCGGCTTCCCCCCACTGTCCAAAAATATGCAATAAAGGTGACACTAGTTTACCCGCAGGAGTGAATTAGAGTGTGCATGGTTGTCAGTCTCTGTATGTTGTCTTCTGACTAATGGAAATTCATCCTGGCTTTGCCACGCCAAATGTCAGCTGGGATAGGGTCCACCCCCAGTTACTCTGAACAGGATAGGCAGTTACAGAGAATGAATGAATGAATGAAATCTTTCCCTCACCTTAAGCAGGTGATTGGACTAGGTGAAGTGCCAGGAGTGGATGTTCTTGGGGGAAAAAAAACGACATATCATATTTCTGTAATACATAGGCACCAACTAAACATAATTTCAAAGTCATTAAAGAACAAGGAAAGGGATTATCATTTAAATGATGGAACTGCTAATACCGTACGGTCTTGCCTTAAATTCAGTGTCCATTTTAATTAAATAATCCCTCAAAATATAACATTTAATGTAATTTATTATGTTGTTATCATGATATGCTCTGCAGATCTCTCATAAAGGCAGGGAGAATACCCCAGTGTGTCCTTCCTGTTGGAATAATGAACACTGAAGATTGTTCTGTCATAAAAAATGGATGGATGCACTTAATTCTCCTCCTTACGGAGTGATGTGTCCCAGCTTATTCACCAGGGGCCCGGTCTTATAGACACGGGCCACTGAAGTCTACCACCAATCTAAACCGAGGAGATCAGTGAAGGAGTTGTACGACCTTAAAATATTAGCAAACCTGATTACCAAGGTTGACATTATTATTCCTGCCACGGATTGGAGGTTGAATTGGCAAATGGATGAAAGAAGGCAAAGATGATACAGGGATGTGAAGAAGACTGGATTGCCCCAGCTGAGGAGGGACGGGTTGATGACCTCACATTAAAATGAAGTCCGATGGATGGATGAAAACAAGAGTCGGGGGATTGATGATGAAAGCAGGAGAAATATGGGCTTCTCCTTGCTCCTGTATGGTAAAGTTTTGAGTAGTAGTGTGTTATTGAACTATTCAAACATTTCTTTATTTTGCGGCTCTCATCTCCACTGCTTTGACCCGATCGAGGGGAAAATAATCCTCTCGGTTTGCAGAATTGGTCTCTCTTTATGATAGGAGTGAGTTTTGAAAAACATCCGTCTCTCAGATTCCAACCTGTCATCTTCTGCTCTTTCTTTTCTGCCCTTTTAACTAGTATTTTCATTTCTTTCTCTTCACAGAATAACTTTCTGCCACCTGCCCTTCCAGAGTAAATGGTTGTACATCGGCACAGAACGAGGGAACATCCATATTGTCAATGTGGAGTCCTTTATGCTCTCAGGCTACGTCATCATGTGGAACAAAGCCATTGAACTGTGAGTGTTACTCTATGATGATGCTGCCTCACGCTCTTTTATACTTCTAAGTTTTTTTGAATTTCTTTTTCTTCTTTTTTTCTCCGGTGAGGTTCTCTTCCAAAGAGATTGTGTGGATCAATATTTGAACTCTGCAACTCGTATCAATAGCGCTGGAACTCTAATTGTCTATTGACTCACCTTGCAGCACCAAAAAGATTCTGTATGATAATCAGCATTTCATTTACCATCAAAAAAGGTCATTTTACACTGAATATAAGGAATCATTCATCAGTCTGTCATTCATAAGCAAAGTATCAGACCTCCTGCAGTGAGTGACCTGTCTCTTTGCTGTTTCAATGGATCTGTCTGCTTGACAGGCTCCATTTTGGTTCCCTGCTGTAGAGACTTAAATTATTCACTGGAGCATTTTGCTTCACGCTTTCCCCCTCATCCCCTTCAGTGCATGTCTGTGTGTGTGTGCACACAGAATGTTGGAAGAGGGGAGGAGGGAGGGTGGAACAGGTGTCTGTCGAGATCAGAGTACGGCATACAGAGACAACTCGTCTCGTCGACAGGGCTACAGGCAAGAAAATGCGAGAGTGAGTGGTGGGAGAGCGAGAGAGAGAGAGAGGGAGAGAGCGGGAACGGATGGAGGTTGCACCACAGAGGAGGCAGCGGCGGAATGGATGAGACGGGGCTCATTTTGCCTGGGGAGAAGGGCAAGCAGAGAGAGTGATGGGGGAGAGGAGTGGAGAGGTAACAGAGGGCAGAGCAGAAGATGGTCCAGAGGAGGGAAATCGTGTAGATAAGCAGGGATAGAGAGGTAGATGGAAAAGGTTTCCAATTATAGAAAAAGGGGGCAGGAGAGGATGGTAAGAAGTGATTATCATGAGACAGAGGGTAGATGTGGATGATAATAAGATAGAGATGGAGATACTGGGGATGTTCTTGTCTGAAGGGCAAACAAACTTACACGGTTTCCATTTTTAGTCTATTCCCTTTTTTTCATTTCACTTAACTCTAATTTCCACAAATGATTTCATCATAGCTCTCACACACACACACACATTCCATGACTGCAAAGCGAGTGCAACTGTGTGAAGTAAAGCATATTTTTCATGATAATTGTAGGCACCCTGTCAAACACTACCTGCAGAGCCCAACAATGTGAGGTCAATGAACTAAAGGTAAATTCTCCGTATTAAAATTGGGGCAAGACCCCTTTGTTATGCTTCTGTTTTCATTGTTTTTACCTCAAATGAAATGAAACTTTTTGGGGGATCTTCCTTGCGCAAAAACTCAGGAAACTTTGTCAGTCAGTTGTCGTGTAAATGTACGTATTCCATGGGTCCAAGTAAAGGGATAGGTCCCCGAAAAGTCGGGGATATTATCCAATCATCATCGCCTCCACCGTATCCATTAGCATGACAACTCAAAAATCAGTCCTTGGCTCAAAGTCTTATAACCCCACAGACCTTGGAAAAACTGAATTAAATTTCGGAAAAGGTTGGTTGTTGTGTAATTCCAACAAAAGAAGGAGCTTTATCTCCAAGCATTTTCGGGACATAATGTATCAATCGTTGGTCGATTTAGTACCTATTTTGTCCACATGAATCTGCTCAAGGACATTTATCTTGTATATATCATGTTCCACTTTAATAGTTCTTATTTCACTCACTATGGGAAGTCTTTTTTTATTTTAAAGTAAAACACTGTTTCCTTGACAGAACTTAAAAAATTATGTAATAGATCATTTTCAAACTTTATAACGGATAGAAATTAGTGAGAGAAAGAACTGGATTGATTTTAGGAAGGGTGGGTTGTGTATTTCTGACACTAGGGGAGTTTTATTACAAAAAAGTTTTTACGCCATAATTTCTCGAACATTGATCTGATTTGAGTCAAAGAGATATGTCGTGTAAATATAATTCCTCCACTAGTTCATAGTTTACTCACTATGGGCGGACCATTTTTTTTACGTAAAATACTTTGGGCATGATATCACTTTTAATTTGAGGAGATCAATCAGGGGGATTGCTTACACAACGCAGAGGATTGGGGAGTTTTCGGGGGATATACTCTTGTTGCCATGGACGACACCTAGTTCAAAGAAGCTGCCCCTGGATCCTCTTTCACTTAAAATTCATAGATGCATGCATCATTTCAAGATCTACCAAAAGGTCTCTCGGTACTATGTAATTAAGTTGACAGACAGTTGGAGATACTGGGTGTGTATCTCCTTCTGCATCTGTTTTTGTCCAAATGTGTCTGGCACATTCTGGCAGGATGGTGAATTTTGGAGAAAAGTTAGACACGCATGAAACTTGAAATTTGGTACAAGAGTCAGACGTAACAAATCCTATGATTCCACATAGAAGGGGCGTGGTAAATATGCTCTGTGGCACCACAATTATATTTTTAAAAAATCTGAGCTGCTGTGTGTTTCACCGATATGATTTAAAAAAATATAGATAGATATGAAAACATGAAATTTGGCAACATGCTGACCGCAACAATCAGGCTCTGCTGGTACCTTAATGGCAACATATTTTAGGTAAATACAGCAACTGATGCAGCAAACACACACACACACAGCAGACTACTTATGGGCTGTCACATCACCTACATGCATTGCTATTGAATGCGTCAAGACTTTAAATCAAGGCCTGCTGGCTACACCTCTATTCTATTGTGATTGCCGTAATGAAGGCAGGATATGGTGTGTGCTGGAGTCATCATCCCTAGGGCCCTGTTATTTGGAGACAAGCTGCAGTAGCTGGGCCAGTAGCCCCGGGCCGGGCCTGGCCTGGCCCATTCCTCTGTGTGCTTTTATGACTCAAACAACTACTACAAAGCTACTGTAGTGGAAAGACTATTAGACGAACACATTTCCTACAGTACATGACCTACTGCATGGCACCATAGTTCACTCAGCGCTGGGGGAATTAAGGACTCTGCAATAAGGTCTCATTTGAATGTTGTTCAAGCATCTTTTATGTATTTGTACCTGGTAGAATCAGTGTGTGCGTGCGTTTGATTTGATTCAGCCAGATGGTCACTGGGAGCAGAGAGTTGGGCTTAAGTGGGACTAGGAATGCTGAAATGCTAATAGCTTACTATGACACATAGTTCACATGAACAAGTTGGCCTGAGGCATCTTCAGCTCCGTCCTATTTCGTTTTCTCCCTGTCTTATACTCGGGACCCTAAAGCAACAATATTAGAAACATTTTCTTGAAAAAGGACAAGACATGTCCTGACTCCAAAATTACATTTATCAGACTGACAAATCAGGAGAAAACTTTGTGTGTACCTCAGTAACTTCTATTCTTCTATACTTCTATTCTAATTTCTTTTGAGGTTGTAGTCAGTATTTTAAAGGTTCAGTGTGTAAGGTTTCTTTTAGTGGTATCTCTTTGAGTAAATTGAATATGGTACTCATAACTAGGTATTTTTTGTGTACTTTAGCTCAAACTTAAAACATGTTTCAGTGTTTGTTCAGAAAAAGCATTTTTGCCTCCACAGAGTTGGTCCTGATTTCTGTATGTATGTTGATACAGAAGGAGAGGGATTTAGTGTTTTAAGTTGTTACTGTGTTTTGTGTTTTTACAAATGGAGAGGGCCTAGTTACTATTTCTAACAAGAAAAAGCAATGGAGCGCTTTTGCTAAAAGATTAAACCAGCCTCTTTCTCTCTGTGGTTGAGAGTTGAATCCTAGACCGGGTCTAGTTGAATCATCCGAGCAGAGTTGAATCCTCCCGGCAAAGTGAAATATTTAGCCGAGCCAAGTTGAATCCTCAGAGCCGAGTTGAATCCTCCAACCAATGTGCTCTGTCAATCCTACGGGCGCCTCAGCCTCCTTCCTTGTGCGGCAGCAAGGCAGGCAGCCGAGCAGAGCTGGATCCTTCCAAAGGGCCTGAATGTGCCCCGTTTGGAGGCAACACGCCTGACAGGATTGCCCTGCAGTGCCTCCAGTCCAGCCAAATAGTAGCTTTAAGATAGCACACCAACATGAACAGCAAAATAAGGTGTTTAATGTTGTATTGTTTTAACATGTATATGTTAAAACAATACAACATTCACGTCAAGAAATTCAAGACATTGGGAAATTCAAGACATTGGGTATTGCAGTGCATACTGGTTATTATGTAATATTTCATGATATTCTTTGTGGCATATTGCAGAACCTATTGCAATATATTGCAAAATGAATATTTAGTGGCGGAAATGCAACTTTTATTTAGTATTTAGAATATTTTTCCTATGCTTGATGACTAACTTTATCAGAATTAACAATGTGATTTTTTTGCAGTGAAATTACAAAATTATACTAAATGTGAAATTTAAAAAAAATTGAACTACAATCTTAAAAGTAATCTGATTAGCCTTAAGTGCTTGTGGTCCAGTGCATTGATAAGATCTTCATATCCAACAATACAAGTCTGTTGACTTTTAAGATTGAAGATCTTGAATTATAAACATTGTAGCTTTGTTTGTAGGCTCTTAGCCCATTACTGGTTTGATTTGTATTTTCTGCCAAAGTATTCCGTCAGCGTTTTACCTTCAGCGATGTCAACTGACAGCATCTTTCAGGTCACTTAGATGGCTGGCACATTTTGTCTTTCAGCTTTTTCAAACTTCAATTTTTATCATCTTATTGAACTTTTTTAAACCAAAATGTTGCCGCACACTTGGCTAGGTTCGCTACAAATCTTTTTTAATTCCTGACATTCAGAGCAATTCAGAAAATATATAGCAGTATATATTAGTATATACGCACCTGTTATAAACGCATGGAGCTGAATCTGCACCCTTGGGAACCAGGCGGTGTTTACTCTTTCAAAACATACTAGCAAGCAATTTGAGGATTTACTATCTAAGATTTTTCCGATTCTGCTTAGACAGTCCCTTCATGGACTGACTGTGGGAAGGAGGATTAGCATAATTGGATCAGCACATTCAACTGAAACATGATTTTTTTTTTTTATGTAGGATCAGTCATGCATAGCAATCATGTAACAATAACCAATCAGCCTCATTTCCTGAATGAGTTTCACATAAGCTCATGTGCATTAACACCCACACACACACACCTATAGTCCGCCGAGGTGAGATGAGGGCGCAGACACATGAGCGTGCTGCAGTTGGTCTGCCGGAGCCATGTTGCTGTGGTGACACTGCCTGGGTGACTGCGCCTGTGCGACCTCAGAGTGTCACCCGCGGGGACACCAGATGTTAAGTCCATCACTAAGCTTGTATGAGTTAGAGTGCATGTGTGTCTGCATTTAGTTGGGCTCTGAAACAGGCCTGTTCCTTTAGTCATACATGCATCATTTGCAAAAACATGCTTTTATTGTTTACAGATCATTGCTCATTTTATCGTTCTTTATTGTGTGTGTGTGTGTGCTTGTGTGTGTGTGTGTATGTGTGTGTGTGTGTGTGTCGAATCGTGCCTGCCCACTCCCATGCACACAAATTTTCAGATTTAATGAGGTGTTTTGCCAAAACGTCCTTCCTGGCACAGTTGTGTTATGTTGGATGAATGTGCACATAATGTACATACAGCAGTGGCGCATTTTCCTGGCGATTATCTGACCCACAAATAAGGACTGGGTTCAACAAAAGTTCATGACAGATGACTAGTTAAAATCAATTAGTTAAACTCCAGTAGTCATAACGTGTAAGTTATATGTTATGTGCTCTGCATTTAATGCAAGCCTAATGTTGTACGGTCATATCTTGTTTGAGTCATTTCTACAAAATCAGGGATTTTCATTTTTATTGAAATGGACAGTAATATAATTTTTTTATAGTAATATACTATTTAAGACTAAAGTAGGTATACTGTTAAGTAACAGTATCATGCTGTTTAATACCAGTATTTTACTGCAATATAATGGAATTTATACTGTATTACACCCTAAAACCTAAATTATGTGCAGTATGTTGCTGTAATATTTTACTTTAATTAACTGTTGTTTAATATTACAGAACGTATCCTGTAAAATGACAGTATCATGGTGGCAACTGGACTGCCATTATAATTTACGGTAAAATGTCCTACAGTGTGTGAGTTGGTCATATGACAGAGCTTGAAGTAGCTGAAAATCAAGAATCTGACACACCACACATGCAAATGATGCCCTGAGAGTAACGGCATGTTTACAGGCACATTAGCATGCATAGAAAGAAACACAGAGTACACAAATAGTCATTGCACACATATATACATATTCTTGACCCTGAAGTTGTTCCTCAGGGTCATTCAAGAGAGTGTGGCTCCAGAGATGTGTTGAGGTGGTTAAACAGGCATTGTTTGTGTGGGTGAGTTGGTGTGTGTACGGAGGATTTTTAGGAGACTGTGTGCGCTCTGCCTCTCCAGTCTCAGTTGCCATGGTTACTCCAAATGTGAGCATGTATGTACGGACTTTGTAATCGTGTTCATGTCAGATGTAAAATCATAGAACAACAAGATTTTAGCAAAACGCATTTGTTACGGATTCCTACCGGGATTCATTTCACATTAAAAACCTAAAAACTAGTGGCAATGAAGCACGTACTATGGCGAGTTGATCATTTTGTGCTTACAAGTTGCATTTTGCAACTCAGCGAGAGGGTAATTGTTAGTTATGGATGCCAGTTTTACAAAGGGGGATGAGTGCCAAGATGTGTCTCGATTGTGCCTCCATGCAATATGTATGAGTACGAGTTGTTTTGGACGATTGTTAGGTGCAAGAAGGGCAGTGAAGGGGGATTAGATAAATCATCATTTGCAGCTGCAGCAGGGCTTAGGTAATAAGGCTCCAACACAGTCTAAATATAGAGACAACTGACGGACTGACTTCCCATGATACCTGCTACTACATACAAACACACACCTATTCACACACATTTCCTTTCTTTAGCCCTTTGCTTCCAGTGATTAGATACGTGAGGCTAAACTTGAGAGACTGATCCTCCGTTCTTTCTTTTTTTTATTGGAAGCCATAGATTTTATAAGTCATATAACTATAAGCATGTCCTGTCTACCGTCGCTAGACTTCAAGAAAATAGTCAAGAAGAAAGTCAAATCGCTCTAACCATGTACCAAATCTGGTTTCTCAACCCTTTCACGTGGTTGAAGCTCCCTCCGTCCTCTTTCTGTCTTTTTTTAGGCCCTCCCTGGTTGTGGGGTCATGTTTCAGGCTCTGACAGTCACCATCTCTCAGTCCTGACCTTCCCTGGAACTTCTAAGCCTGCATCATATCTTTAAGGCAGGGCAGGTTAGGTAAAATCATCAGCCGTGTGACACACAGAGAGGAAATCTGACATAAGGCTGTCCAGAGGGTAGTAGGGGCTGTGGAGGGGCAGCAGAGGAGTATTTTGGGATTGCTGACAAGCAAATGAAACACATACACACACACACACACGGAAACACACTCATTGCCATTGGGGACATCATTGGGACTGACAAAGCCGTCCATCACAACCTTAAGAGAGCTTATGTCTTTGAACAGCCTTTTAGATTTTAAAGTGATCGGCGGCTCCGTGTTCCCTAGTGAACCTCTTGCACACGTTGAAAGGCAGTTCCATCACAACCCCTACCATACATCACTGTTAACTACACAGCCGTGGAATTTTTTTTAAATTCGAACGTTACATGAGAGCAGTAAGAAGATAAACATCCCCTATATCTCTCTCTCTATCTCTGTCTCTGTCTGAAGGTCCTCCAAGGCTCACCCTGGACCAGTTGTCCACATCAGTGACAACCCAATGGACGAGGGAAAGGTAAAGTGCAGCATCATTTCCTTCAGATACGCATCACACAAATGCAAATACACACAAACTCAATGTCTGGGACCGAATAGATAAAGCTGATTACTTTCTGAAGACAATGACAAATGCGGGAGGCAGAGAATGTATTTCCTTATATGTTTGATTTTTTTCTGTTTTACATTGCAGTGAATGTGAGTGTATGCCAGTCGGAGTATTGACTAATAATCCTCGCACACACACATAAAAAGTCTAAAAGTAATAAGACATGGATTGCAGGGAGTCAATGGCAGAAATGATTTGAGAAATAATCATAAAGAAAGAAGACACAGACCAAAGTTTTTTTTCTTCAATCTTAGCATCTGATGGGATTGACATCAGTTTTAGACACAGTGTATTAATAAACTACTAAGTAAAATGGGTCAAATAAAATGAAAGGATTCAATAAAGCAAAGTAATTATTCCTGAATGAAATTTAAATAAAAGGTTACAAAATAAAGTAAGCTCAGTGTAAATGCTACAAAACAAAATAAAAATAAATACAATAAAAATGATGTGAAACTAAAGTGAAATGAAAGATTTCAATATAGATTGTGTTACAAATTGAAAACAGGAATAAGAGAACTAATTTAACATTTTAAAATTTAAAATCTAAAAATGACCAGTTAAATATTGTATTTCAAGCACATAGATTTGATTTTGAAGAGTGAAGATTTCTGAGCAAAGAATAATTTAACTTGGCCAAAATCAACCAATCACAGACTGGGAGTAAGTTTTTTTTTCTTTCTCCAATCAGTTCGTGATCATGGGAGCATTTCAAGAAGCAGGTTTAGTGGAAACTATTGAGTTGGCTAAGTCTGAGATGAGGGAAACTCTTGGTTTTGCGTTCCGGGGAGTGGGATAAGTCAGTTACCGTGGTAACTTACTCTGTGACCCTAACTTGCTCGCTGGCAGGTTTACTTTATAGAAACCTGAGATTGTTCCCGACTCCTGCAAGCCACTGAAAAAAGAGCCACAGACTGATATTATAAATATATTTAAAACCTAAGTGAGATATTATCTTGAATTTATCTGCTGTCCATCAGGTAAAATAAAATAAATGAAAACAGGAAATCTGTTTAATATCACAGATATTAAACAGATTTCAATAATAGCTGTTATTATAGGTTGTCACCTATTACATTGAGAGACAATATGGTAAGCTGATAATATACATTTACTCAGGCAGCAATTTGCTCCCACTCCAGTTTTCTGTACTCTGTTGAAGCCGCATTTCTTTTCTTTTTTTAATAATAAATATCCTCTGATTAGCGCTTTAAAACATCCTACACAATCAGCGTGAAGCATGCCGACCGTAGCGTCCCACTGGTTGCCATGGTTAATCACTGTATCTGAGCTTCATTGATGGTGCCTTCTTTATGTTCCCCGTGCACGACTTTAACTCACTTACTCCGAATTGATTGAACCAACTCATATCAGCGGATAGTTTTTAACTCCGGTCAAACTAGAGCTCGGGGATAAACTCAGAGTTTGTTTAGCATGCTCCCCGATATAGTTACACCCCAGAATTCCCCCCAGCTTTACACAAACACTCTTGTAAATGGTTCAACTTTAAGATTCTTCTGATTAAACCTCCACCTCAGTATTTCTACGGCCCAGATGCATAAAATCTCCAGACCTCAGTCTGTGATTGGCCGTTTTTTTGTCACTTTGTAAAACGAAGCCACGTTGAATAGATCTCTGTTTGCTCGGGTTATTCTTTGCTCGAGAATGTAGAAACGTTGAATTGATTTGCTTGACTAAAAAACGTTGTGTGTGCACAGAAAGTCCCGATGCACGCTCAGACTGAGGCACCGTGCTCTTAGGAACAAGTCCCCCAAATAATGCCAGTGTCAGCAAAGTGTAAACAAACACGAGTGAAATTCACCCGCCAGCAGACATTTAGGTCAGCATTAGATATAACGCTTTTAACTTGAACTTTATTTATTTATATAGCACTTTTCAAAACACTGTTACAAAGTGCTTTACAATGAAATATGACACAAATAAAGCCACGAAACTGTGCAAAAAAAGTACAGAAGATAAAACAAAAGATTAAAGATAAAATATCCAGATATAACAGGAGATATAAAAACATAGTCTTTGAAAATCTATGAGAAACCAAATAACACAAGATTAAATGCAATAAAATAAAAATGAAGTCAGGACAAACAGAATAAAATAAATAGCTAAAGGCTACACGGCTGGAGTAAAAATCAGGGAAAGCCTTTGAATAAAAGTAGGTTTCGAGGCGAGACTCAAGCAACGACACTGACTCAGATCGACTTATTTCCTCAGGCAGCTCGTTCCATAGTCTTTATTTTGTATTCACTTCATGATTTTATTCACTAAAAAAGAGTTAAGTAGTCACCACCAGAGAATGACAGATTATTCTTTTTTGTTCTTATACTTATTGTTTTCATTTAACTTGTAAAGCTTTTGAAGCAAGTTTGAAATAAAGTTGAAGGTGAAGGACATCTATCACATTCTCTATCGTATACATTCCAAATTGTCTGACATTTGCACTGCTCATTATAACCAGTTGAAGGTCAGAGGTTAGATTCTGTCCTCTGAATGTTCGTGAAGAAATCTTTTTGCACGTTTTGTTTTTTTTTGTCATGTGAGCCGTGGCGAGCAGGTTTCTTCCTGTGGTTTGATCATACCTGACTTTCTTTCATGCTGGATGTGAATGTCAAATGTATTTCCGCCAATCAATGGTTACTCTGCCTCCTCCCTCTGTCACCTCCACTACTTCCTCGCTGACTGCTTGTCACTCTTCCCCTACAGCTTATAATTGGATTTGAGTCCGGGATCGTGGTCCTGTGGGATCTGAAATCAAAGAAGGCCGACTACCGCTACACTTACGATGAGGTAGGCATGTCCCCCCTCAGCCTCCTCTCCTCCAGCAGCTTTCAGTCTCTTCTCAGGCTTCTCATCTACACAGATTCTTTTAATACAGAACCGAGAAGTTAAATTCAATATTCATGAAGTGAAGTGTGTGCCGTTGTGCTCACGTGGGTTCAATCCTAGAATAGATCCCTCTGAGTCTGGTTTCTTACTGGACTCTGTAAGTGGATATGTTTTAGCCAGCTTCCAGAAGACTGTAGATACTCACCAGTAATTCCTTCACCAGTGCTGAACTGAAAAATCTATATTTTCCATATGAGTTTTGCCGAATGCTTGTAAAGGTCAGACTAGGGTCCTGGTTAACCCTCAGCCTTTATATACAGCTATAAATAATGTTCAGCATGACAGTTTTTGGTGTCACCTTGATGACCTGTCAGATGATTCGTGACTCTAACATACAGGATTAGTATACAGTACCCTATATAGTTGGTAATTTCTTCCTTCATGCGTGACTATATAGCAAACCCACTGACACTAACAGAAAAAAAAAAAAAACCCGTGCAGGTAGATTCATATATACTGTCAGAAAAAATGAATGAATGAATGAAAAATCTGAAACTACTAAACACTATTTAAAGAAATTATAAAATATAAAACTAACCTTAGCATGGTGTCTGATTCAATCTCAACCTTCTATAGTCCGAATGAATAAAAATGAGACGAAGCAACCAATCTGCAGGCCTCAATCTGTGATTGGCCGTTTTTGTGGCGCCTTATAGCACCACACGAAAAAAAACATGTAGGCTTTGGGCCCAAAAGGGTTAAGAACAGCATTATTATTTATACAATAGAAAGCCATGTGTTACTTATAGCACATGGTTCTGGCTCACGTGCCATGTAAGATTTCCGTTTTCCCGAACCTTTGGGGAGAAAAGGTCGTTCAGAGGATATATGTGCTTATAAAAATTTCATGGGAAGCGCTCATGCAGTGTGTCGCCAGACTCGAGGGTTATAATTTAATACAGCACAAACTGTGCTCGTGGTTTTATGTAATCTTAACATTAGGTCACTCAGCCGAGTTTGACCTTGGTGTAATTTTGTGTTTATTCGCCTCGAACAGCTCAAATACCTTACTGTATGTTAGTCGTAAGCTGCCGAGACACAGAAGGCACCGAAGGTCCACAGAACCCCATGATGTCAGTGGGAACTCCATACTGTTTGATTCTGAACGGGAGTTTTAATTCGTAAAGTTGACATAACGGTTGTGGTCACACACACACACACACGCACACACACACACTCACAGTCGACATGTGCATGGTCACACAGAGGGGTCCGTAAGTGCTGAGACATGCAGTGAAAACTTGATGCTTGAGATGATGAGATTATTTGAGCACCCGTGTGGGTGCTCACCCCCATTGGACACGGAGGTAACGTTCTCCAAGATAAGAGTCACCGAGGACAACATGGACTCAAAAAAAGAAAGTGAATTTTGCTTTTTCTCTGTCTCCCTCTGCCAGATAAGTTAATATCCTTCTGCTGCCCCTGGGGCTTCAAAGTCTCTAGTATTGAATCTTCCAACATCCCTTCCCCACAGTTACCCCTCCTCAGGGACTGATGGCTGGATGGGGGTCTTCATTACACTCACTATGTTTTCCACTGACGAAGCAACCAACTTTCCCCACTTTTGGGATGCCTTACTGGATGCACCTCTGGCTAGTGAATCATTTGGCCCTAGAAAAAAGGGCATGGGAGATAATCCATGCCGTCTGCTGTGCTGCTGCGTCACGGCCTTATGCTTATCTATTTACTTATTTTTTTGTTATATAAGTATAGTTTATATTCGTTTACATTTTAGTCAGTTTTTTCACTTTTATTATTTTATGTTCTATGTTTGTACATCGAAGTCAGCTTTTATAAATATAAAGCCTATTTTTTAATTGAAGTCACTATATTTTAGTCAGTCTTTAATATTCTTTTCTTTATAGTAATCTTTTAACAGTGTTATTGTTTTTACTGCCTTCAGAGTTTCTTCGGTGCATTATATAAGATTTATGATTGCGTTTCCCTCAGGGAAGTTCCTGCTTTTACAGTGCCTGTTTTTATCGTCCCATTATGTAGTTGTTTTTGTCTGGTATGATGAGGATGGTGATGGGTCGTTGAGCCTTGGGTTTTGAGGGAATTGTTTTGAAAAAAGTGTTAAATTCTTACTTTGCAACATTCCTTTTAAGGGGAAATTATTTTTATGATGTTTACTTGTTCTTTGTGTTAATTTTTTTTTTTGTATGAAAAGTGCTATATAAGTAAAGATTGATTGATAGTAGTGTTATTTATAGCAATAAATCAAAGTTCTTTTCTGTGCATAAAAAATACTGCATTTTCAAAACTGCACAAATTCTCCTAAAAATGTACCTTAGAGTCCAGCATCAAGATTTTTATAGAACAATGCTTCTAATTTGATTTAAATTTCTGGCATTATTTGCCTCTTCTCTGCCATTAACATCATTGAATTTTCATTATAAGACCATCATTGCATTGGGGAACATGAATGTGTTTTCAGATTCTGTTAACAATGCCGTCAGGGAGACGGAGTTTTAACAGCCATTGTGACAACATTCTTCCTGCTATGCTGCCGTCTTCCTGCTCGACTTCCCTTTTATCACTATTAGCCCAGAAGCTCCCCACAAAGTATTATATTATAATTCTTTGTAATGTCTGCTGAATTGAACACAACAGGGTAAGCTAGCACAGCCTGCTGGACGGCACCAGACTCAAAGCAACGCTTAAAGACCTTTTTCCGTTTTGATGTAAATTAGTGAAAAGTGAGCGGCACTCTATGGGCGAGGATTTCAGAGTGCAGATGAATAGTGTGAGTGAGTAATGCATTCTTAGCGGATTTGAATGATACTCAAAGACTTTCACACACATTGACAGGAAATCGGATGAAGGATAATGATGACATTTTTTTGACTGCAATGAATGCAGCTCATGGGTTCCTTTAGCTACAGAAGTTGTATCTATCTATCTATCTATCTATCTATCTATCTATCTATCTATCTATCTATCTATCTATCTATCTATCTATCTATCTATCTATCTATCTATCTATCTATCTAT